>OY747128.1:15821688-16018035 GCA_963556465.1 Berberis vulgaris | reverse complement strand
GATTTCCTTACATGTGCTTGTAGTTGTTTCAGCAATAAAATCTGGCTTGTGTTTATCTCAAAGACTTGAAAGCTAAATGTCTCTGAATGGAAGTTAGGAACATAACTCAGAAATATTACCCTTCTGGGATAACCCTGAGATGAATAAATCTATCTAAATAAAAGTGGTAGCTGTTTTAAAAATGAGATTGAAAAGATAGACAATCTGTCACAATGAAAAACTTAAAAATACAAGCCTTCAGTTACTAGTAGCATTTTAGCCAAGGCGACAACTGCACATGCCTTGAGGCGTTTTTTACATAAATTCACATTAAGATAAGGCAATGCGCTGCAAGCCTGCAATACAATAAGGCGCGCACATCAGTGCGCCTAGCGCCTCAGAGATGAGGCATGTGAGGCGCACGGCTTACTATTTTTACATAGATATTTTATCATATTTATTTTACATATTCAAGTTATTTTTAAATATTTACAAGTTAATTTTACATATCCTCACTATACAGCCTGCACATTATGATTGGGGTTTGAGCTGCTTCACAAAACCCTTGCTGTTGTCAAGGGGTTGAAAGGTTCATATTCTAGATCTTCTTCAAATCATCACTCCTTTTGCTCCACTTCTTTCGCTCTCATCTCTCATGCATTTTATTTATTTATTTATTTATTTTCTTAACAGCAACTACTTTAAGTCTCTAATAGTCTATCGACTCCCTTTCTTTTCTTTTTTTAAACTTCTACCAAATCACCTTAACAGAACCCTTTCTCAAGGGAAGGCTTGACACTTCCATTTGTGCATATGATATTGACAATGAAGTTGGGAAACACCCACCAAACATCACAAGCTCTTAGAAAGTGATCCAAATGTCTGGTGGGAGAGCAATGCAGAAAGATCTCAGGATTGCATTCCTAAAAGCACAGAATACAATCAAGGTTTACCACATCTCTTTGAGGAAAGGATTTAGGATGTCTATAGAATGGGATGTTTCCATGCAAGTTCCGGAATGAGAAAGGACATCATAGGAGTATTATTGTCTCCACCCTCATCCACCAAGTATTTATAAAGGGAGCAAATCATAAAGGCACCTCTTGAACCAACCCAATTCATTCTTGTTGGCACCATTAATGCAAGGGTCTCCATCAAGTTCCCCTGCTTCTTTCATATGCTACTAAGGTTTTTCTAAGGTAAAGGTTCTACCCTCCCCATCTACACAACCTTCAATTTTTTTTTTTGACAAAGCCATTGATAAAGAGGGATACCTGAAAGGCTCTTGGAAACTTATCTTTAAGAGCCACAATGTTTCACCGTCCGAGGACATGATCTACGAAGCTAACTCCCCGTCTCCGAGGACATGATCTATGGCGCTAACTGAGGAGTTGGAAATGCTCATCCAAAACCTCATTGGAAGGCCAAGTAGAGTAGTCGATAGACCTACTGCACCCACATATTTTGCGAAGATCACAATCCTTTAAAAGATAATAATAATAATAATAATAATAATAATAATAATAATAATAATAATAATAATAATAATAATAATAAATCCAAAACTATGCGCCAATAATAGTCATATTCATCTCCTTGAAGATTTTGATACCCAAGCAACCCAATTCCTTGGGAGTCCACCGGATTAAACGAAATTTACTGTCACCCTCCATTCCACTCCAAAGGAAGTTTCTAACAATTGCTCCATCTTCGTTAGGCCACTAAGGAAGAGGGAAAGGGGCATATGGTAAATGGAAATATGGGCCAACACGCCACTGACCATAGTAAGCACCCATCCTGTAAAACAATCTACTCTTCCATAATATGTAAGACAACCGGAGAAATTTAACCTTGCAACACAATATGGAGGCCACTTGCTCCAAGTTCCCAACACCAAACAAAGAGCTTCTTGAGAATATTATCGTGAGAATGAAGCCTCCCCAAATTAGTTCACTGTGTACTTGAGACTAACACTAGGGGTGGGCACAGGATGGGATGGGATGAGATGGACCCATCCCGTTCATTCGGGATAAGGACGGGATAGACCTCATCCGACCTCGTCCCATCTCAAACAGGATCGGGACGAGACAGGATGAGCTCGTACTAAATAGTCCTACAATAAAAAATAACAAAAAAGAGTTTTATCTCACATTATTCATACATCAATAATGTCAAATTTATATACATATAACTTACATCATAAATAATAATAGATATTAAATAAATAAATATTAAATTTCATTTAGAATTAATGATTCAATTCATTTAGATTTCATATAGAATTTCATCTTACATTGATTTAATTTCAACACATCCTAAACCTCAATTTAGAAGAGTATTTTGATTAAAATTAATAATAATAAATATTAAATAAATAAATTCAGGACGGGATAGGCGGGATTGAAAATCTTCATCCCGATCCCATCCCACTTTAGATCGGGACGGGACGGGATCGGGATGAGTTTGATTAATCCCAAAATGACCCAAAAAAATTCGGGACAAGACGGGACGGAATCGAGACGGGTTCGTGATCGCGGGATGGGATGCCCACCCCTAATTAACACCATACTCCACCTTATTACCAAAGGAGAAAATGGCATTGTACACATTTTTTCAACGATGCTCCACCTTATTCTTGCTAGGAAATGATGGGCTATTGGAAACATGTAGGAAATGGATAAAAATAAGTTGTGCATTTCTTGGTTTCTGTAAATCAGTTTCTGTTAGCTTCTCCAAGAGTGCACGGGGATTAGACATGAGGCCTACACCATGCATCTCCGATTCGGCTTAATGGATCTCTGGTTAGCTTTTCCAAGAGTGGAAGGGGATTAGACAAGGGTCACCGACTGGGTTATTTATGCGGCAATTTAGTGTAAATCGGGGATAGACCAATTTGAAGTAGGTATTTAGTGGTTGGGTTTAGCGGTTACCGATTAATCGGTGAGACTCCAAAAAATCGGCGAGACCCAAAAAAATCGGTGATAAATCGAGATTGTTTTGTTGGGTGGTGGTGATTATTGCTCTATATTATGACTTTTGTTGCTCTATAATACTTGTCTTATTAATCTTTATTGTCAAGATATCGTATTCGTTATAAATTACATTAGTGAGGATACACTTTGAAAAAGTAGACTGATTAAATCCGCTTAATCTTAAATCGGTCCTCGACCGCGAAGGGTCCGTTATCCGCATTTACGACATAGTCACCGTTACTCTTTATATGGTGAAAGTATTGAATGGATTCAAGATTGATGTCAAAGGCTCTAATCATGAATACTATTAAGGTTTTCACTTTTCATTATTTATTCATTCATTATTATGATCACTTTTTTTCACAAGGCAGGACAAAAAAATAAAACACAACACTATCTGAACACAAGTCACCCAATCGAACGTGAAGGTGCTAAAAAGTACTTCCCTGATGATTCACATTGAGGTTCCCCACCTCCACAGAGACTCTTTGATTGATAGGAACAATGGTGTGAAGACTTCTATATTTCCCAATCAATGACAATCAATCATGAATAGTCTCATCTGGACTTCATACCAAATATGGGTTTGGGCAATGCTGGATGAGGAGTTGTTGACCAATTGCTTTTTTCTGGCAATCTGAATGGCGCCAAAAGGAGCCTGGCAGGGGATGAAACTTTAGAGAGAACTGAGAGCAGGTTGAAAACGTAAAAGAAATTCCTTGCGAAAGTAAGTAGACTGACCCTTATCAAATCAACTCTTGCTTTCCCATATTTTTGCTCCAATCAAGTAAATGTGGCAACAGAAGGGGAAAGAATGATAAGCGACTTCTTATATCTTCCGACTAGGCGAGAAAGTTTCACCTTATGCCTTGGGATACAGTAGTATCTGTTGCCCATTTTCTTCAGGTATATTAGAGATGCTTTGATTTGATTGTGGTCATGGCATTTTGAAAACGAAAAGTATTGCGGAGGAGTATCAAAGAAAATATTGGCCTAACTGATAGGAACAGCTTATCAGTGGTCAGTACCAAGAATAGCCCTTTCTGTTTTGTTTTTGGACAATTCTCATATCTTATCCAAATTGGTCTCAGGATTTGAGATTTTGTTGGGAGCAGTTGAAAGTGCAACAAACCTGTGAAGATCCTAGTCTACATAATGTAATAAGAGGACTTGGACATACAATAAGTAACTAAGTAAGATTATCTCAGGATACATGCACCTCACAACCAATAAACGTACCCAAGGTCAATAGTCAACCATGTTCATGACTACAAGAAAGAGAATCTTGACTAAGGGAGATGAAACACTGATAAGGAATGCCAAGAAACTCTCATAACGTAATACTTGGAAACTTCTGATCCATAATATCTAGGAATTCCCAATTCCAACCACTTAACCCAGTTAATGATTGACCAGAAACAGCTAATTGAGCATGTCGTGTCATCAAACATTATATGCCTCACGCATATTATACACATCAGGAACATAAGAGTCGTGAAATACCTTTATTAATGTAAATACATGTTGGAAAAGTGAAAAATCAATAAGTATCCACATAAATGGGTAACTAATGGCAAAACCCCATCACACTAAGTTAGAAAACACCATTCTATAAATCAAATGAGGCAAACTTCTTAAGGTACAAATCTTTGTTTTGGAGTTAGTTGCACACTCTTCAGGCTCTATATAAAGTCGAAGTGTTTTGTAGGTACACCATCCACCTTGTTCCAGGGCATCCAAATCTCCAACAAATCTTTGGCCAGGGTAAAAGGTAAACATCTTCAGCATCTAGCATCTCAAGAGGTCAAAGATAGAAGTTACTACAACATCTTTGGCTGTCTGAAATAAACTTAGGTCCCCATCATCATAATGGTGTCGATTTAACTGATGTCCACAATGAAAACACAAATGGCATCAACTCCATATATAAACCTCTAGTTTGCATTTTCATTATGAACCTCACTTCAGTTCAGACCTTATATTGGTCACCACCATTGTGATAACATCCCGCAGCGAAGTCAAAGATGTGAAAGAAATATTTAGATGCAACTTCTCAAGATGCTACATAGGAAAACGTTTGGATCAACTGATACTAAATAAAAAAGTACTCTGTCGCTAAATCAGTATAGGACTCGAAGAGTGTGTAAATATAAAAGAATGATTGTGTACCTTGAAAGGTCTGAGATGTGCGTGTTTGCAAGGTGAACTTATGTAACTCAAGTGAACAAGGCTTTTGCAAGTAATTCCCATTATTTGGGAGGTTCTTTTATTCACATGCATGAAGTATGTTTATCTGGGTGTTTCACGACTCTCACTTCTCCCATTGTGTATTAATGATTTTGACATGACATGTCTTTTAATTGGTCTAAGCATGTCAGATATTCTGTATCTGTCGGGTGCTCCAAGTATTACATAACTCAGTCTTCAACCATGACTAAACCATGATTGAATCAACTATTAGTGCAGATTTGACCACTAGCCAATGGTTGACTATTGACCTTGGGTGCGCTTACTAATTGTGGGTTTCTAACCCCTTCAAGATCATCTTGCTTGTACCTCTCAAAGAATCGAAATGCACAATTTAAGGCACATGTAAAATCGTGTCAACATAGAATCCAAAAGATTTTAACGATATTGTATTATTGTCTCTAAGAAGAAATTTTAATGCGTTGTGAGGGACAAGTATATTATTATGCAAGGACTTAGATGCAATTATAGATAACCCTCTTATATAAATAGATAAATACACGAGGTGGAACAATGAACATTACATTGTTCTCACCTTTTCTCCTTTCCCTCTTTCTTGCTCTCTTCTCCTCTTTTCTACCTTCTCTTATTGCTAGGTTTAAATTACTTTGATTTTGAGAGTCTTAAAGTTAACTTAATGATTAGGAGATCGACTTTGTTGCAGCCCTCTTTGAGATCCTTCATCAACATTTCAGTCATTTATTGAGTTAAGGTGATGAAAAAAATGCTTTGGCATGGGAAGCCCGGATGGATTCTACCATTGTTTCTCTTTTAGAAATTCTCACCTTCAGAGTAGTAAGGAATTATGTTTCTCTTTTTGAAATTTCCAACCTTCAGAATAGTAAATCCTTTTGTGGAGGCCAATTGCAAGATCATCTGGTTAAATTAAAAACCCCCCATGTCAATTTCTATTTTAAAACTGTTGCTGAGGAGAAAGTTTTAACAGTGGATAAACTAAGATGATGTGGAATCTTGATCCCAAATCAGTATGCTCTCTGCCACTTGCTTCTAAATCTAAGTTGTAGGTATACACAGGCTATTTGGAAAGAGTTATTAGCATAACTGGGAGTCAGCAAAACTATCAGTTGGACTACTGGGTACTCTGGAATGAATTGCTCATTCTCCTTACCAACACATTTGTAACAACTCAAGAAGATCAATCGGGTAAAAACTCTTATTAAGTTGCAAGAACCCTACTTAAGAATGAAGATCATGAAGGTAACATGGAGTCTCCAATCAAGAACAAACAATCTGAAATTCCCTCACTAATTCAATCGTATGATTCCCCGTGAAATGCAAAAGTTTATGGAACACATCCATCGGAAATACATCTCTGCATCTGTCACTATGACAAGATATATCTTGGGAGTCTTGTCTGATCCAATCATTCATGTCCAAAGAGGTATGGTCAGAGTTGATACCTCCTAAGTCCTAATGAAGGTCTTCACAATACCTCCTAATGACAGCATTTGACGAAATCAACCATGTAATCAACTAATCATCATACCTCCCAATGACGGTCACCATTTCCCTCTTGTGTAAAGGCATGTGAAGAAATCAACCACATAATCCTCAATTTTAACCAGATCTTCACTGATCTACCATCAATTAATTGTTTAGAAAATCTAAGCCTCCAACCTAAGGTTTCATAGGCATTGAAGTCCACTTCACATCGGGCAGACCAATTATCCTCCACTTTTAGGATTCATCAATCTCCAGCTTAACCTGCACCTTTTGGGAAGTCAGGATACAAGGGGGCCCTTTCCTCAAGATTATCAATAGCCACTACGTCCTCCAAAGAACCGCTTTCACCTCCAACCTCCCAAAGTAGTTGTTACCCCAATCACCAATCTTCCCTTCAAAATATTTAAGCTTGAAGCACATAAGATGCCTAGACGACCAATCCACTATGTTTCCTCCCACCAATGCTCCAAAAAAATAAAGGAAATTGTTCAAACCATGTCATCTCAAACCCAAACAGCCCCTTTTACAAGTACATGAAGCTTTTCTAAAATGATGGACAAATGATTGGAACCCACCCTTGGGGAAGCCACTAAATCCACCTTACACCAATGGTCAACCAATCCTACGACACCAAGAACATATTCATTCTGCATAACCGGATGCGCTAGGTTTTAGTTCAAGTAAAATCCACTCCACACTTGCGACTATCCACCACTTCACAACTTTGGATAAGGTTGGAAAAATTTTCACATGCTTCGCAAAGGTAAGGTTTATCATGTCATAATAAAGTTCGTAGACATACAAGTCTTCATTTAATCATAATGCTCCTGCCATCAAATTTTAATGGTAAAAATAGGTATTTTTCATTAAATATGTGTTTTTTTCTAGTTTCCTCGACAGCATCATTAAATGATTTGGAGAAAACAAAAAAATAGAAAATCATGTGATTATCAAGCATGTAAACTAGCCTATGTAAAACACTTTTTCTAATTGCTAAAAACTAACATGCTAAGAAGAACCTTGAGCTTATATAAAAGGGCCTTACAAGTATGCATTCAAACTCCAACTTCATAGCCATATACTGACATTCAAATGTCATCCTAGACAAAGATCTACAGAAATAAATCTCAAGAGTAAATGTCTTTGGATTTATTTGAAGAGGGTATATCTTTTACACACAAAAGGGAAGCCTAGAAGAGTTATTTCATTGATAGACGTGTAGAACTAAGAAGTCGGAAACTGGAGTCGCTCAGATAAATCCTCTTGTAGAAAACAATCAGCAATCTTTACAAGATTGATTTCTCTCTGCTTTATATTACATTGTTAGAGTCATTATTATAACTTGTTATAGCTGTACAGGTGCTCTTACGTGTAATTTCAGCAATCAGCACACTGTCTATCAACTACTTTCCGAGTTCAATTCTTCAGCAAGTTCTACCTAACCATAGAGGATTAATCTCATCTACATCAGATATCTCCTTTTCTGTTTGATTAACATGCAAATTATAACTAACAAATAAAGGAGAACAACAAAAATGAACACTGAGGATAAAAATTGTCTCATGGGAATGTTGTTAATAAATAAAGATTAGGTTTTGAGCAGTAGTACCTTGGGTTGTTCCGGCTGAGCTCGCCTTTTCCTGAAAAACAGACAAAAGGGTAAACAAAATTCCTTCATGGAACCAATAAAAGAAGTAAAGAACTAAAATGGGTAGAACGCAGAGCACCTGTATGGCGAAAAGTCTAGGTCATCATCTTCAGCAGATTCATAGTTAGCATGATCCTGGGCGAGTTTCTTGGAATACCCTTCATCCCAATAAAGCCTCTCCCAATTCTCTCTAAGTTCTTGATAGAGTTCAATGTAGCGTTTGCAGAAGGGCTCGTGCTCGGACTCCTTGAGAACGAGCCGAGTTCGACGCATGAACTGCTCTCTCATCTGCTTTCGACGCTTGTTGGGAAGATTGTCTCTGGGTATCACAAATCTTTCTCTTGGAGGCACGTTTTCTCCGATTTCGTGCATCTCTCCGTCCACAATCCACCAGTCTGATTTCTTGTCGTCCATCCTTGCCTTGTTGTTCTTCCTGTTGTTGTTATTGTTTCTCCATGTTGAGAAGGGAGAAGAACCCAGAGTTCGAAACCAGTGTATTGGGTGTTGGTAGTCGTGGGTTTCATTTCTCATGGCTCTCCGAAGGAGAGACCTTAGTCCTGACGATACAACCATGAGACTGAAAGTATTGGGTCTCTGGGAATCGCAGGTTTTGTGTTTTTATGCCTCTTTTTCTCAATGATTTTGATGTATGAGCTCCCAATGTCTCAAACTCTGAGCTTGAGGTGCTCTCTACTCAACTCCTCTCTAGCACTCTATTTCACTGAGGAATTGGAGGAAAGTCGAGTGTTGGAAACGACTACTTAACACCACCATAAGTATTTTTTCACACCATTTTACTCTTGTACACCACCTACTTTCTTTCTCACACCCCCGTGCTTTCCCACGCCACTTATATAAACAAAAAATCAACATTTTTTTTAGGGGTGGGCAATGTCGGTTCGGTTCGGTTTTGAGCCCCAAACCGATTTCGAACCGATTTCATTCGGTTTGCCCAAAACTCAAACCGAATTCGAATTTTGTATTTGTAAACCGATGAATTCGGTTGAATCGAATTTCGGATCGGTTCGGTTCGGTTGGACCGAAATTTCGGGCTCAAGCACTTGAAAGAATTTCATTAAAATATGCCCAATTTTTTTACAGAGCCAATTTTTAGCCTAAAATTTAAAACTTTGATAGAAGGGGGTGATTCAGTGCAACATGGTGTACTACAGTGCATTTGTTGCACTAATCAAGTATTGACACCTACCTGTTATTTAGTTATTTATATATATCTAATTAATCGGTCGGTTCGGTTATAAATCGGTCGGTTCAAAGCCGTAAACCGATTTCCAACCGTTTATAATCGGTTCGGTTCGGTTTAAATTATTTTCTTTCTATTCATATTTCGGTTCGGTTATCAAACCGAATTTGAAAATCGGTTCGGTCGGTTAACCGAATTTAAATCGGTTTTTGCCCACCCCTAATTTTTTTCATCCTCATTCAAATCGAAACGTGATTCCTCCCTTCCCCATTCGAATCTCTTCCTTCTCCCACATTCAAATATCTTGCAAATATCTTCCCCCTCCCTCAAAATCGAAACCCTTAAAAATTGAACGCCAAATCGCAACCTCCCAAAAAAAATTTCAGAAAAACAAAGTAATCTCATGGAAACTTCAGAAAAAAATTTAATCACAAAAAAAAAAAAAATGTTCGCCTGAGACAATACGAGATTTTTGCATTGATATGCCCTAACAGTAGAAAAAAATTAAAAAATAATAATAATAACTCGCATTGTTCAGGGCGAACAGTAAAAAACAAATCTCATTGTTCTGGGTGAACATGAAATTTCAACAAATTTTTTCAGAAAGATTTGCGCGACTTTAGTAATATGATCATAATTTGCTCATTTCAAAACATTTTCAAGTGATTCAAGTTGTGTTTATTAGATAATTCAGAATACTAAACTTTTATGTTTTGATCAACTTGAGAATCAGTCTCGATCAAGTACATAATTTGGCCGAAAGTCATAGACACTATCCCGTTTTTATTGTGAGACATATTTGCTCGACTTTAGTAAAATGACCATAACTTTCTCATTTCAAAATATTTTAAAGTGATTCAAGTTGTGTTTATTAGATTACTCAGAGTACTAAAAGTTTTGTGTTTTAATCAACTTGATAATTGTTAAAGAAAGATACTCTACATATGTTACAGAATAGGAAAGTAAGTATAGAATATGTTAGGAAAGTTATAATAGAATATGTTTTTACCTTGCATGATGTTCTTTGTGTTCTCTCTTTTAATCTTAATTTAATTTACATTAGCAAAGTCACAAAGCATTCTTTTTTTCTCACCATTTTTCTTAACAATTCTTGTTTGATACAGGAACTTCGTTCGAGGAAGATCATCGGGACAACAATTGAGCTTGATGGTTTGTACTACCTAGACGGCACCACCACCGCAACTTCCACCACTTGTCACATCACTCAAGACAACAACCGTGTGTTATGGCACAACCGCCTAGGTCACCTTTCAGACAAAACTCACCATCTTATTTCTGTATCTTTTCGTGATGCTAGTACTTGTGTTTCCAAAAAATGTGTTATTTGTCCTTTGGCCAAACAAACTAGAAATAAATTCCCTTCATCCTATATTTCGAGTATTACTACTTTTTCCTTATTACATGTTGACATCTGGGGAGGATATCGCGTTGCTTCCCTTTCTGGAGCGAGTTATTTTCTCACCATTGTTGATGATTATACACGATGTACTTGGATTTATCTCATGAAACACAAGTCTGACACACGCACACTCTTAATTTCATTCATTAATTATGTTGAAAACCAATTTTCTTCCAAAATTCAAACCATTCATAGTGATAATGGAATTGAATTTTTTTTTCCTCACTGATTTTTATGCTTCAAAAGGCATTACCCATCAAACTTCTTGTGTCTCTACGCCCCAACAAAATGGGGTGGTGAAACGCAAACATAGACATCTTTTGAATGTTGCTCGTGCTCTTATGTTTCAAGCACATCTCCCTAAACATTTTTTGGGAAAAACAATTCTCACCGCTGCCTATCCCATTAATCGCACACCGTCTTCTATTCTTAAAGGCAAACGCCTTTTGAACTTTTCTATAACAAACCACCCACCTACTCTCACATTCGAGTCTTTGGTTGTCTATGTTTCGCTTCCACACACGGCCAACGTCCTAGAAAATTTGATGCTCATTCTAGTCAATGTGTTTTTCTTGGATACCCTTACGGGCAAAAAAAATGATACAAAGTCTATGATCTCACCCACAAAAAGGTCATTGTTTATCGTGACCTCATCTTTCATGAGGAGACTTTTCCTTTTTTCTGACAAAATGCACAATCATCTTGCTGATCGATCTGACATACTTCCCCAACTAGTTGCCCATGCTCCGCTTTTTGATCCTCCAACGGTGCTTTTCTCTGACCGGTCGGACCACTCCCACCGATCGGTTGCCCAATCTGACTCCTCCATCACCGACCGATCGAAAACCCTGAAACCCCAATCCCAAGAGGTCGCCCCTGCCCCTGTTTCACCCTTAGAAGACCCCCTCTCCCACCTCGCACTTCCACTCGTGTCACCAGTGAACCATCTTATCTTCAACAATATCATCTTGATACTCGATTGCCTTCCCGATCGTCTCACTCATCTGCTTCGAACGTTGGGCCTTCTACAAGTATTGTTTACCCTCTTTATGATTTTATTTTCTATGACCATTTATCCACCTCTCACAAGGCTTACACTACTTCACTTTCTTTAGTTAAAGAATCCACCAGTTTTATGCAGGATCCAAAGTGGCGTCAAGCCATGAGAAGTGAGATTGATGCTCTAGAAACCAATAACACTTGGACTTTACAACCTTTTCCTCCTGGCAAGCATCCGGTTGGTTGTAAATGGGTCTATAAGATCAAACTTAATCCAGATGGTAGTGTTGACTGCTACAAAGCCCGTCTTGTGGCTAAGGGATACAATCAAGTTTAAAGTATTGATTACAAAGAGACATTTGCTCCTGTTGCTAAATTGACTACTGTTTGTTTTCTCCTTGCTCTTGCAACCACACATAGTTGGCATTTATGTCAACTTGATGTCAACAATGTTTTTCTTTATGGTGACTTTTTTGAGGATGTGAACATGAGTCTTCCTCTTGGATTCGGCCGAAATAGGGAGACTCGAGTATGCAAGTTGAACAAGTCCTTATATGGTCTCAAGCAAGCCTCAAGACAATGGTTCCTTAAGATATCCTCTGTTTTCATATCAGCAGGCTACAATTAGTCTAAGGTTAATTACTCATTATTCGTCTGATTCAAGGGTGACAGCTTTATTGCAATTCTCGTATATGTTGATGATGTAATATTGGCAGGTAATGATCTCCAATACATTGAAGAAACAAAACAATTTCTAGCTGCAAAGTTCAAACTCACAGATTTAAGAAAATTGAAATATTTCCTTGGCATTGAAGTCGCGAGGTCATCCAAAGGGATTGTTTTATTTCAACGAAAATATGCACTTGAAATATTGGAAGACACAGGGTATCTTGGAGCAAAGCCTTCACATTATCCTATGGATCAAAACTTGGTGTTCACACAAGATGATGGAGATTTACTACCAAATCCAGCAACGTACCGCAGGCTCGTTGGAAGGTTGATATACTTAACGATCACGAGGCTAGATTTCGTTTATTTTGTACATGTTCTAAGTCAGTTTATGGACAAGCCCAAAATACCAAATTTGGATGTTGCACACAAGGTCTTGAGGTATATAAAGGTTTCACCAAGACCGAGTATTTTTTTTTCTTCCACCAACTCATTACGGTTGAAAGCTTATCGTGATGCAGATTGGGTTAGATGTAGAGTTACTAGGAGATCCATTACAAGTTATTGTGTCATGCTTGGTGATTCACCAATTTCTTGGAAAGCTAATAAACAAACTACAATGGCAAGATCTACAGATGAAGCAGAATATAAAACCATGGCTTCCACATGGTGTAAGTTAACCTGATTGAGGTACATTCTTAATGATTTGCACATTAATCATCCTCAGGCAGCCCTCTTGTTTTGTGAAAACAACCGGTTTTTCATGAGCAAACGAAGTATATCGAGATTGATTGTCATTTGATTAGAGAGAATATACAAGAGAGTACAATTCAGACTGAGCATGTTGGAACACTACATCAACTGGCAGATTTGTTTACTAAAGCTTTGAGCACTTATCAATTTGATAATCTTCTTAGCAAGTTGGGTGTTAAAAACATACACTCCAACATGAGGGGGAGTGTTAAATAAAGAAACTCTACATATGTTACATAATAGGAAAGTCAGTATAGAATATGTTAGGAAAGTCAAAATAGAATAAGAAGTCTTAGGTTTCCTATTTCCACAAGGTTAGGACAGAGTTAGCTTATATAAGCTTGTATTTAGTCAAGGAATTAACATAACAATTCTATGAATATTTTCTTTTCAAGAATCGATCTCGATCGAGCACATAAGTTGGGAGAAAGTCATGGACACGATCCCGTTTTCATTGCAAGATAGATTTGCGCAACTTTAGTGAAATAACCATAACTTGCTCATTTCAAAACATTTTCAATTGAATCAAGTTGTGTTTATTAGATAACTCAAAGTACTACAATTTTTGTGTGATGAGTTCCAAAATCGGTCTCAATTGAGGGTTTAAATTGGTCGAAACTTATCCTATTTTGCATTTTTTTGTTTTGAGTTTGGGTTTCTCTGTTAGGTTATGCATATTTATTGGTGGTGTGAGTAAGAAAGAAGAAAAAAAACTCATTGGTGGTGTGAGAAAGCGCTTTTGGTGGTGTGGAGTAGTTGTTGCCTTTGGATTTTGGTCAAGGCTGAAGCTACTCATGTCTGGTGCGGGTCATATAAAACAGGCACACGACTCGATCCGTTTGACATGTTTCAGCACAAAATTTTGCTTCATCCTGATCTGAAATGACACAAGTTCGACATGTTAACCGAAAATCAACTTGCTAACCCGATACAAACTAACACGAAACAACTTGTTTGACATGAAAGTTAACAAATAAAAAACAAGTTGACATGGGTCAAGGTGCTAAACCTGAACACGACCAACCTTTTACTTTTTAATGATTGTTATAAAAAAATTATGTATATAAAAGTTTTCCAATATTCATCTCAATGCAAACTTAACCAAGTTATATATATATATTCTTAACCAAAGCATGATTTCATTAAACAAAAGCTATTTTTTTGCATTTTTTGTCTTTATTCTTCTTCTCATACTTTTTTTTTCATCTCTCTTTAGAGCTTCACGCCTGAATCAGAGAGCATCACAAAGCAAGAGATGAAGATCTTGCTCAAGATACGAATCTTCTTACCTTCAACAGAGCTTCACCAAAATTTCCACCATCATAACCTTGAAGAAGAAACTCACATCTATACATTGATTATCTATGCATTAATAATGTTGTTATCTTTTGTTTACTTAAGGTGATTGAGGTAATTGATTATGAAAGAAAATCGTGGGGGCAAGGGAGAGTAGTTCTCGAGAAGACATTGGTTGGAAGTATGGTTTTGCGTAGTGAATAGTAACAAACATCATAACATAGAAAGCAATGTGAACACTTAAATTGACTTCAGCTAACACCTCTAAATCTAGTAGAACAATAAAGTGCATATATTTAGAAGCTTAGATACAAGAAAAATGCTTATATTTTCATTTTTTTTTACATAATATTAAAATCATTTTTAAGGTCGTTTTACTTGCGTAAAGCCATCGTTTCATGCTTCGTTTTTTGCTTAAAGCCAAGCCATGGCAAATCGCTTCGCATTTGTTTCACGCTTTGACTACCTTGGCTAGGACATCCCTAAGCCAACAGACAAACATAAGTTACCAACCGAATCATATTAGAAGCAATCAAGAAAAAATTAGAAGCATCTAAAGGACTCGGGGTAATGGAGTTGTTAGGTATCCTCTGAGCTTAGTGGACCACAAAGAGGACCTCAATAAGAAAAACACCATTTGCTCTTACTATGGGTTCGAGGCAATGATCCTAGTGAAATTCGGAATGTCCAACATTTAGAACAAAGGAGTTTAGGTTGGAAGATAATGAAAAAGCTCTGAGAGTCAGACTAGACCTTCTCGAATAAAGAAGAGACAAAGCTTCCATAAAAATAGCGACCTACCAGCAAAAAATGGCCCAATACTATAACAAAAAAGTTAAGCCTCGAGAGTTCAAAGCTGGAGATTGGGTACTGAGAAAAATCTAATTCAACATGTAAGAACCAGGGGCGGGCAAGTTGAATCCAAACTGGGAAGAGTCCTATAAGGTGACAAAGATCAACATGCCAAGAACCTGTTGGTTAGAAAGCTTGAGTGGAGAGTGTCTTAAGAGACCATGGAATGTGCATTTGAAGAAGTATTATCAATAAAACAAAGTTATTTTCTTTAAAAGTTCATTTTCATATCCAACTCTACAAGAACATGCAAAAATGACTTAAAGAAACGGGATTGGTCCAATTAATTATGATGACTTAAAACGACTAAGTATAGTCAGAGCATGTGTAAAGTTTGATCAAGATGACTTGTCGTCCTTCTTTGCAACCTAGTCCAATTAAGGATTAAGATGGCCTGCAGTGTCCAAGTTTAGTCAGTATGCAAGAGTTCGATCTGATCAAGATGACTTCCCAATAGACTAGTTCGATTTAGTATTAAGATGGCTTAAGCGACTAAGTCTAGTTAGCATATGAGCCTAATCAAGATGACTTGTCGTCCTTCTCAATAGCATAATCCGATTGAGCATTAAGATGGCTTAAATTGACTAAGTCTAGTCAGAGTTTATGAAGCCTGATCAAGATGACTTGTCGCTCTTCTCAGTAGCCTAGTTTGATTGAGGATTAAAATGTTTTACAATGAGTAAGTCTAGTTAGAGCTTATGAAGCCTGATCAAGATGATTTCTTTGCAGCCTAGTCCAATTAAGGATTAAGATGACCTAAATTGTCTAACTTTAGTAGAACTTATTAGTTCTGATCAAGATAACTTCTTTGCAGCCTAGTCCGACTAAGGATTACGATGGCCTAAATTGTCTAAGTCTAGTTAGAATTTAATAGTTATGATCAAGATTATTTCCATGCAGCCTAGTCCAATTAAGGATTAAGATAGCCTAAATTGTTTAAGTCTAGTTAGAACTTAATAGTTTTAATTAAAATGACTTGTCAACCTACATAGCCTAGTCAGAACATAAGCTAAGAACTTGGCTAAATTTGGCGTTTGAAGATTCAATCAAGTACACTTATACAAAGACACTTTGAAAAAAAAAAATATAACTTTATTAATTAAGTGAAGGTTTGTGTACAATAGGCTCCGTTCCAGGAGCAAAACCAGACTCAGGTGGGGCAGTGGATACAGGTTTCGAAGTAGGCAAAACAGCCAAGGAGGAGTCTCGAACTGGCTTTAAATCAACAATAGCAAACTCTAGGACATCCAGGATAGCCTTAAGATCATCCAAAAAAGCCGAAAAGAGAGGGGCTCATTTGCCTCTTCGAAATACCCATAGGCTAGCGTCTTGTAAGCAGAGATGTTCTAGTTTCATGTTCCTGCTCTATCAGATCAAACAACTAATGCCTCCCCTAACAACCTGGCTGAATTGGACAGTCTACGCAGCCTCAAGAAGCTTCTTTTTTTGGGCTTCCCACTGAGCCTTCGAGGTGGACAACTCCTCTTTGACCTGAGCCAATCCTTCTTTACAATTTGCTAGCCTACAGACAGCTTCGTCACCTCTGGTCCGCTCAGACTCCAGTTGTTCCTTCGAGAGGCATGGCTCCATGTTAGAGTAGAACAACTACACCTCAGCCTTCTCACGAAGATCCCTTTGATAGGCAGCCTTGACCTGTGCCTCTTCCAGAGCCTCTTGAGCATCAGCAACAGCCTTCTGAGCAGACTCCAACTCGTCAGCCATTGTAGTCTTCTTAGCGAATGCCTTGCAAGCTCTTCTGGGCTTCCTTCAACTGAGCCCTCAAACCAGACTGGGCAGCTAACTGCTCTTTTTTGGAGCATCCACCTCAAAGAGAGCTTCTGATACCTTTATTTGCTGCTCAACGAACACCTTATCTAAGGCATAAACTCTGTTCCGATTAGCCTCCACCTCGGTCCCCACCATGCCATCATAGCTCAGGTGGGCCATTCCCTAGTAAAAAAATTCATGCAAAACTATCAGCACAAAATAGAACAACAATAAGAATGGAAGTCAAAACCAAGACACAAGTTGCTAACTTACCAACATCAGGTACGTCTAACCCTGATCAAGGTGATCCCACACCGTCATGTCCAACAGTGCAACACAATTGACCTACCAATGGTACCCATCCTTGATGTGCTTGCGATAAACTTTTTTGTAGGCCACCTCGTGATGCCAAACATGCATGCCATCAATTTAAACATGAAAAGCTCTCGGAGCAAGAAGGTGGAGGATTCGAGCGAGGCAGGTCCTACAAACCACGATGGAAATATGGGGATTCAGTTAGCTAATTAGTCCGTGGATCAACCTCCATTGAGGGTGGGACCCCGAACTCTACCCTTGTTTTCTAGCCTCATGATCCACTGACGAATCATATGCGATGTCCCCCAAAATAGTTTATTCTACTTCAGGGTTAGCAAAGTACTTAAGGCAAGCTGAAGAAGACTATTCGATGCAATCTCTGCCTCCTCATTCATTTTGCTAGGTTAATCAATCCCCACAAATTGCGAAAAGCTCCTTTTCCAAGGAGGTCAATGAAGCACGAGGTGCAGGAGGAGCAAAGTCAGCAGAAGACCTTCACCGGAGAAGCCTATCTAACTCGATCGCAACGACTCTTTCACTTATCCAACTGGGATCATCAATCTTAGCTAACTGTACAAGCGCATTTCTCTGGGAGGTCAGTGAAGTAGGAAAAACCACCAGAGTAGCACCAATCTTGGCCTTATTGGACAAATAGACTAGAGAGACTAGCCCTTATACAACCTTCATTTTGGAAGGGTTGTCAATCTTCATCTAAATCTTTTTCTTTGCTGGTTCTTAAGCTTGGTCCTTGGCCCCCAAAGACAAGTCCCCCATAACAGTCGGAGTCTGCTTCAAACCATTGACCTTGGCAAAGTACAAGTTATTTCGGCTGATGGTCTCCGACTGGAGGTCAACAAGTGCAACACCTTCGTTGACAAATGGAGCCCGAACTCCTTAACCTTGATCAAATTTGCAATTAGGGTCCTCCACCCATTTTACCCCACTTGGGCAAGAGAGATGCCGTGGTACATCAAGAACGCTAGATGGTGTCAAGAACATGGAAATGAATGGCCCAGTAAAAGGCAAACAAAATCCTTCCTTTACTGGGTAGGGAAGGTGTCTAGCTCCAAAATGACAAGTTTTAGATTAGCATGGATCTGGTACTTTTGACGGAGTTCAGCTAGGTTGGCCTTAGTCATCAACGACTCCTTGAAGAAGTCAACGTAGGAGAACATTTGATCGATGGAAAAAAATATCTTACCAGATATGATTAGGGAAAGATGGGAGTTGTTCTGGATTCGAGTTGAAAGCTTGAAAACAAAATACAACAAAAAGCTCTAGAAGTTTTGGGGATGTAAAGAGACTAAATTCCATAAAACCAGACTTATTATATAAGCTTGACATGTGGAAGAAGCAACCACCCAATAGCCGCACCAGCATTAAATGTTGTGCATAGCCCTAATAGGTGCCGAAAAAGCCATCATGGAATAACACAGACCCCCATGTATTGCTAGTTAATGGCTCGCGCATGGACCCAGTAATTAGGGGAGTAACTGATGAGACATCGAACAATCATCCAATCGTAGCCGAACATGTGGCACGAGCCATCCCTAATAGAAGATGGCATGGATGGACTAGGCCCCACTCAGGCCCATGTCATGTCCCAGTTATGCCCAATTTAGTTTTTAAGCCATGAGATTAGCCCAAATTGCACAAGCCAAATACAACATGAATCTAAGAGCTTTAAAAAGAACAAAACACAGACCGTTGAACTGGAATAAGCCTAAGGCCAATTTAGACCACTCCTAGTCCAATAAGAGAAGGCCATTGAATCCTAAAAGGGAAAAGGACCAAAGAAGATAAAGTCATGGAAGGGAAATAACCCTACAAGGACATAACTTAATAGAGGGAGAATATGAATAAGATTTTCTCCTTTTATTGTGTAATCAGAGGTAGAGTCAAGGATGGAGACAAATTCTCTAATTATATAAGGTGAACAAGAGAAAAGACTAAGGTATACAACCCTAATTTTACCAAGCCAAATTCTACCTTATGGTTCAAAGCCTAACTTTACCATCAAAGTGCCTTTGGCTACCCAGACGGTGGTTTTTGGCAAACTATTACCGTTTGAGGGGTGCATATTGATTTGGTTGTATCCAGAGTAAGCATCCATAAAAATTTAGGAGGTTATGTCTGGAAGTTGTGTCAACAATCTGGTTTATTTAGGGGAGTTCTTTAGGGAAAGCCTTGTTGAGGTGTGCATAGTCCACAGGGACCTCCACTTCCCATTCTTCTTCTTCAACATGACGGTATTTGCCAGCCACTTTGGATAGCATGACTCTTTCATAATGCCGACATTCAGTAGTCTCTGCACTTCTTCCTTGATGGCCTAGTTACGCTCAGGGCCCATCGACCTTCTATTCTGTCTAACTGGCTTCAGGTCTGGATTAACTTCCAATCAGTACGTGATTATGGAGGGGTCAGTTTCCACCATATCCTTCATTACCCAGCAAACACATCCTGGTTTTCCTTCAGAAACTCAATCAGCTGATCTGCCAGTTCTTTACTGAGATTTGAGCCTATCTGAATAGCTCGAGTGTTAAAATGTCTATCTAGATAGATGATGAATGTCTCTTCTTTTGGTCGTCCATTGTTCGGTCTTCCTTTCGGACTAGGTGATGTTTCATTGTTCGAGTATGGAGATTGGTCTTTTGATTCCTAGCTTAGGGTCTCCATAGATAACTCCTCGGGCCCGGACTATGATTTCTATTTGTTTTCTAGCTTCATTGTTTCATAATGGTAGTCTCTTACAGTGGGCTGATCTCCCCTAATGGTCACAACTTCATCATTGGCGAGGTATTTGAGGCATTGGTGCAGTGTAGAGTCCACTGCTCCCACGTGATGAATCCATGGTCTGCCCAAAATTATGTGGTACGTAGAAGGGACACCTATGATCATGAACACCATCAGCAAGACCTTCTGCAAGTGCAACTCCGCTGCTACTACTGGCAATTTTATCCTTATGACCGAGAAACATCTCTCTCCACTGAACCCGATCATGGCGTGGTTGGTCGGTGTTAGCTTCTGTTCTTTCAATTGCATTATACGAAATGCTTCAAAAAACATAACATTGGGAAGTAGACTCCATGCATGTCCTGCTCCGTGAAAGACAAATTCGAAACTGGGTGTTCTATTTGATCGTATTGAACATGGCGGTCTCCATAGGGTAGGGCTGAACAAAAAACCGTTCAAACCAATTAAACCGACCGAACCGATCTAAACCGAACCAATTGGTTCAGTTTAAATTCGGTTCGGATCGGTTTCGGTTTTAAAAAATTCAAAACCGAAGTAGTCGGTTCAGTTTTCGGTTTCTATGTGATTTTAACCGATCAAACCGAACCGACCGAATATATATAATAAATAATATATTTTTTATATGTAAATAATACAATATATTTAAAATAGTCGGTCGATTCGGTTTTTATTTCGGTTTTGGTTCAATTTTAGTCGGTTCGGTTCGGTTACGGTTTGCATAAATTAGAATCGGTTCGGTTTCGGATCGGTTTTGGTTTGAAAATTTTAAAACCGACCTAAGTCGGTTCGGTTCGGTTTTCAGCCCTACCATAGGGTTGTGAATCCAAGACCTAATCTGGCAAAGATGGGGTGCGAAATTGTTGACTTATCCCAAAACATAAATTATGTTTGGTCCTTATTAGATTGCGGGATAGAAAAAAAACATTGTCCCATTCCCCATTATACTGGGTGAAACATGAACGTGCAAGATTGAGACAAATCTTCACCAAACATAGCTAGGAAAAATGAAAGGAAAAAAAAAATAGATTTCCTCCCACGCCTTGTTTGCCCAAATCAACCTCCCCCGTGACTCATCTATTTGTCTCTTGCATTGTGTTTTCCCAAACCGGAACCCTTCTAAAGGTCCTCTCTTAATCTTTTCATTTCTTTTTCATTCCGTATGTTTTCTCCTATCAGAAACCTTAATGTTGTTTCTAGATATTGATTCAATTTTTTATTTTTACTCGTTATTCAATTATGAAAACTGAAATTGAAGATAACCAATCATGCAAATTGGTTTTGATTGTTAAAGATGAATATGGTAGATTGCGAGAAGAAGAAGAAAAATATTGCAAGAAAGGAGGAGCTTGCGAGATGAGAGGGTTAAGAAGCAACAAAGGTGATGGCAGGCCATGATAGGAGCTCAATGGAAGTAAGCAATCGAAGGAGAGGGCGGAAAGTGAGGAGATGGTGGTGTGTTCGATAGAAAACTGGTGGTATTTCTCAATTGGTGGTGATTTTTCTCGTAGTAATCATTGGATGAGGAGAAGGTGATTAGGATAAGTAATTGGAGAAGTTTCCTTACCATTCTTCTTAAGTGATTTTGAAAAATAATTACTTAATTGATTTGATTGTTATTACCTTGACATTATGCATTTTCCTCTTGCTTTTTTTATGGCTTGGTTTATTATCACGACTTACACAACTCAGCATAGTGATTTTGTTGTTTTTCAAAAATTAGTTATTATGTGGATGTTACTTTTTCACCCTCATTTCTACGCTCATTATTAAACATCTCTAACATAAAAATGAAGTGAATTTTCGTGATTCCATTGACCAAAAGTCATTTATAGCTCACTACTATTCATGTGGCCTAACCTCTTTATAATAGTAGAGAAGATTTTGTATATTCATAGATTATTTTATTGCGCAGTGTGAGTAGTCAATTTGCTTAATTTATTTTGATGTGGTATTCTTAGTCTGGGTTCTTTTCTCCATGATTTATGATTATATTTGCATATGAGACATACTTGATTCGCATACAATCAACTTTAATTGCGTGATGTTTTGATGAAGCCGTGGGTAAAAAGAGTAATCAAAAGGGAAGAAAGCAAAATGATAGAAGAAAAATGTTAGACAATAGAGAACGTACGAGATGAGAAGTTGAGGCGGATAAATGGAAAAGTCATACACGACCTGGGTTTTTGAAACAAATTATCATTTTATTCATATATACCCCAAACTGTATTTATATCTATTTAAACCCCCCATCAGTTTGGGTCTAAATTTGACAAAAAAAATTTATTTTATTTAGGGAAATCATAAAAAAAAAAAAACAAAAAAAACTCTTTGTTCGTTTTTAAGACATGTTTTTATTTTTAAAAAAATACCCATTTTAAACAACCAACATGACTAAATTTAGGGAGTTGGGTTTTACACCACCACCCCCACCATGATTTATTCAAATTAACGCGTCAATTTCATTTCAATGTACACATGCACTTTAGCAAAGGAAAACTTTCCCAACCATTAATCGAATCCAATCCCGGAGATCTACTTTTGCTTTTCAACAAGGCGAGTAAGAGGACCTTCAATGGTTTCCCTAATTCAACTAGGGCTGGAAACCGAACCGACTTAGGTCGGTTTTAAAATTTTCAAACTGAAACCGAACCGACCATTAACAAAACTGATCCGAAACCTAACCGATTCTAATTTATGCAAACCGAATCGACTAAAATCAAAATAAAACCGAACCGACCGACTATTTTAAACATATTGTATTATTTATATATAAAATATATATTATTTATTATATATATTCGGTCGGTTAAAATCACATAGAAACCGAAAACCGAAACCGATCCGAACCGAATTTAAACCAAACCAATCGGTTCGGTCGGTTTTTTGTTCAGCCCTAAATTCAACATATAAAGATACTTCCATTGATCACATATACAATTATCCAAAGTGTGCTAATGAAGGCCTTACCCTTCACGATGTTCACATGTAGATACTTCACAACCCTCGAATTTTGCATGAAAATCATACAGATATTCCTAGGATTTGATAGAAAAAACAAAAATAATTAAATAGATCATTATTCATCATATGTTGTGTTAGACTTAGTTCATTTTTGAAGATCATCTAATTTGTCTAATTATAGATCTTTTAAATAGATAATGATCTTCCTACAAGAAAAGGGGTGACGTAATAATGGGTGCAGACCTATACAAGGATTTGAGTATTTAGGGTTATGATTTATTCCATCGTGTTTCATTTTTGAGGATCCTCTAGTTTGTATATTTGTCGGTGGGGGTTCATGGAAAATCATAAAAAACAGTGAAAAGGTAGTAGGGGAGGAAATGAAAGAGAGAAAGAGTTTTTTTTTTTTTTTTGTTGGCGGAGGGGACTCAAGAAATTTTGCTATTTGAAAGTTTTTCTCACTTGCTCTCTTATGTTTGTTGTTCTTGTGATTTTTTCCATTAAAAAAAAACAAAAAAAAACAAATCAAACACAACACAACACTTTATAAATAAAATATTAAATGTAAGAATAATTATTATTTTGTGTGTATGCATCACACCTATTGGGATTCTCGTGAGACACGAGCTTTCATGATTATTGATCATGTCTTCTTTCTTTCTGTTTTTACTGAAAAATGAAAAATGAAAAATGAAAAATAATGTCAATGACCGTTAGGTTTATATCGCATCATAGGCATGAATGCTAAACACATGGTCAATGAAGAACTGTAGTATATACTTGCTGACTCATTCCTGTTAATTACCAGCTAAGTAAGGTTTTCATTGAGGGTTGTTTTGGGAGGTTATGTGTAACTAGGGTTTGAGTGAGGCTTTACTGTCTGGTGCTTGTAAACACTTTAATTTTCTTAGATTCATAGTGGATTCAAGCTTTTAATTCCTGTACGGTAATAAATCAAGAGGTCAGTGAATGGTAATGATCAGGTATTGTCCTTCCCTTATAGATGTTCCGGTTGAAGCCAAGATTCCTTCTATTATTTTTTCTTTTTCTTTTCTCTTTTTCTGGTGAGTACAACGTTTTTTGTGATGCAAAAAATATCCTAGTACTATTTCGGATCCCCACAAGTGACGATTTTTTTAGCTGCACAATGTAAGTAATAATTCTATAAATTGGATGAATGTTGTTAAATTAAGTTTCATCCACATATCATCATCTTCTTCTTCTCTCAAACTAAATTTCAAATTCTAATTCAACATCCATTGTTAACCACATTGTCTCAATGGCCTTCTCTAAGAGCTATTTATCTTCTCCTTTTTCTTCATCTCTTCTCTGCAATAATAAAGCTCAAGAACCAAGTATCACACATGGCAGTGTTCGTGCCACTTCAGTTGGTTACACTGACAATGTTTTCCATGACCTTAGCTTGGTTTCGAAAGTACATACTGAAGATAATATGGTTAGCACTCTAGGCTTAATCATATAGATCGACTACTCTAATCATAAATGTATTTTTGGTTATAATAATTTATTAATTTTATGCTCTCTCTTGCTCAAGATTTGAGTTTGATGTTTGATGTTTGATGATACAGAGGGAATTTCTGTTTCAAAAGAGATAGAAGCAGTCCTAAGTAGGTTGTACAGGAGCCTTGTGGATACTGACGGTGTTGTTAGTTTTGCTAGTCAGTATGATTTGTATGATATTTCGCTTTGCTTTCGTTTACTCCGAGAAAATGGGTACAATGTTTCAACAAGTAGGTTGTGTTTTCAAGAAATTTACTCTTAAAACAAGTTTGGAACATTTCAAATTTACTAATTAATCTTTTGAAACAGATGTGTTTAACAGATTTATGGATGGAGATGGGAAATTCAAACAAATTATAAGCAGTGACATAAAAGGAATGATGAGTCTATATGAAGCTTCACAGCTTGCAATGGAAGCAGAGGACATACTAGACCAAGCCAATGCCTTCACTGTTGGGCACCTCAATGACTCCGTCAAAGTTCTCGATCAAGATGCAGCTAGACACATACAATATGGCTTGGATAATCCCCATCACAAAAGCTTAGCAACTTTCGGGGTGAAATACTACATAAAGCATTTTGAGCAGGTGTACGGAAAACACCATACTTTCCAAAAACTAGCAAAACTGGACTTTAACTTGGCTCAATCCCTACACCAAAATGAACTCGAGGAGATCAGGATGTAAGTTCAGTTTTATAACAAATTAATGGAGAGTTTTTCATCTTTTCGTTTTCTATCTTTCAGATATTTTGATCTGAAAGTTTCATTCTTTGCCAAGTTAGGTGGTGGAGAGATCTGGGTTTAGCTCAAAATTTGAAATTTGCAAGAAACCAGCCACTTAAATGGTACATGTGGTCCGTTGCTATGCTTGCAGATCCCAAGTTATCAAACCAAAGGATTGAACTGACAAAGACTATCTCCCTTGTCTACATGCTTGATGATATATTTGATGTTCACGGGACCATCGACCAACTTATTCTCTTGACAAAAGCCATTAATAAGTAAAAATGCCTCACTTCACTTTAGTATATCCATAAAATACTTAAAAGTACATCAATTATAACTTGATGAATCATACATAGGTGGGATTTCAATGCCATGGAGAAGTTACCATATTGCATGAAGATTTTCTGTAAGGCCCTCCATGACATTACCGAGGAAATCAGCCACAAGGTCTTCAAGGAACATGGATGGAATCCTATTGATTCCCTACGAAAAGTGGTATGCTGACTAACCATGCTTTACCAATTTTGACAACAATTAATTCATTTTTAGGATGATGCTAATGTGCAGTACATCACTCTAACAAATTATATATGTCCATTAATCTTGAACCAGTGGATAAGATTATGCAATGCTTTCCTAGTAGAGACAAAATGGTTGTCATCTGGCAACTTGCCGAATTCAGAGGAATACTTGAAGAATGCAATGGTTACTTCAGGTGTACCAGTGGTGTTTGTTCATTTGTTTTTTCTTCTTGGTGAAAGTATTAACAAAGTGAATGTAGATCGAGTGGAGAGTTATCCAGGTGTAATGTCATCTCTTGGTACACTTCTACGTCTTTGGGATGATTTGGGAAGTGCCAAGGTATATTACCAACTCAAAACTCTGTGGTTTAAACTCTGCTAATTGAACTTTCAATTTTGATAGTGACACTTTGGTAAGATTACCAGTTAATCACTGGCCATTAGCACTTACACGGATTACTTATACTTCTTCTGTGCGTGTTAGACATCATAAAAACAACCACACATGTTTGTATGTGTGCAGTCACAACCACACCACCTGGTTTTGTCGCCAAAAAAGATGAATATTAGACACCTAATTGATTAATTGTTAGCCAATAGTCAGGGTAGCTTCGTGAATATGTCCATTTGTGGTAGTACATCCTGTTTATTGATATGACAGAACATTAGAAATTTTCTTCGTAGTTTTATGACGTCCGTAAACATGTGCCACACCTTTCTCTAGTGACAGAGCCAAGAATCCATTATGCTTGATTAGATACCAAAAAAAAAAACTGTTCATTGGTGTACTCATTGACCTTTTGTTTCGAAAATAATTGACAGGATGAAAATCAAGAAGGGTATGATGGATCATACATAGAGTGCTACATGAAGGAACACCAAGATTCAACCATTGAGAGTACACGAGAACACATGATGCATATGATCTCAAATGAATGGAAGAAGCTAAACAAGGAATGCCTAACTCCATATCCTTTTCCAACAACTTGGAGAAAAGCTTCACTGAATTGTGCAAGAATGGTGCGACTGATGTACAATTATGATGATAATCAAAGAACACCCTTACTGGAGGAGCAAGTTCGATCAATGCTATTTGAAATTATTCCTGTTGACAATTAGAACAAATTTTGTAACCCTTCTCTCATAGTTTAAAAAGGGATTCAGGTCATCAAATGACTGGAGTCCAAAGACATTATCTGTATTGCAATGGAAATAAGAAAGAATGAAAAAGTACTCTTACAATAAACATTTGTCACTAGATCTTGTGAGACTGTTTGTTCCTAATGACAGGAATCATGTTATCTATTCAACGATTGCAATAGTAAATTATTTAATGTTAGACAACATAAACTTGCAAGTAGTTTAAGTAACGAATGTAATTTCACAAGGTATTTGGAAAATTTGTGCATGAAACTAACACTGGAGGGGCTCTTTATGTAGTATGTAAGATTTTAAAGGTATGTTTTGGCATACTACAATATTAACCTTGAAATAAAGTCTCTCCCCAAATTAATAAAAAAGCAAAGTACCCCTCCTAACCCCCAATTTCCAGTCAATCGTGATCTCCCAGTTAATTCCGTTACATTTCACACCCTCCTTGCACGTGAGCTTTACTGAACTTCGACAGTGGTAATATTGCCCCTCCCTTGTGCCAAGTCATCAATTGAATAAAAAGCTTTTATATTAAACAATTTTTCTTTTGGCCTGATCTTGTATAGAGATGAATTTTGGTAGGTGGTTTTGATGATACATCAAATAAGACTATCATCACAATCACACATGTGGCAGAGATCACCCATCTCAAGGAGTAAGTATCTTGAGACTAAACCAACTCACAAAGCCCAAAAAGGGCCCGTCAGAACAAATCACAGTCAGAGACCTAAATCCAGACCCGACAAAGCTCTCCTTTAAAGAGGAGAAACATTACAATGAAAATAGCCATGGAGGGAGTTACTCCCTATAGGAGTGGCAGTGGGGTGGATTTTCATGGATATCCGCCCTGCACGCCCCGTTTGGGGGGTTTTGGATATGCCTAAACGGATTTTGGGACGAATACGGATATTTGTTTAAGTACGAGAATTTACATAAATACCATTGGCCCTTTAAAAGAATTTAAAAAAAAAAAAAAAACTACCCATTCAATCTCTCATATCTCACATGTCTCACACTTTCACTTTTACATGATAGATTTTGAGATCTCTCTTAAAAAGAAAAAAAAAATACCCATGACAAATTTCGAAGAAGAAGAGATCTTTATTTTTTCATGATTTTTTCTTCATTTACATGATAGATTTTGTTGTCGAACAAGAAGAAGAAGATGATGATGTTGTCGGTTTATCGGAACTAACTACAACAACATCAACATCAGCAAATGTAGAGGAAGCTCAACTACAATGGGATTCTGATAAGTTTAAGGAAATGAGCAGCAACACTGAAATGGCAGAGAAGATGATTCCTGAAGCCGGGCTACGAAGATTTAGGAATGTTTCTCTCTGAATGAAAGAGAGAGTTAAAGTTGGAATTGTAGGAATATCAACAACAACAACAAGTTCCGATGCCGGCACCATGCAATATTATCATCAGCAACATCAAGCATCAAACACATGTCATTAATTGATTGATCTTCTCGATCGATGCTGCAATTGGGTGGTTGATTA
The DNA here is from genome assembly GCA_963556465.1 of Berberis vulgaris. NCBI lineage: Eukaryota > Viridiplantae > Streptophyta > Magnoliopsida > Ranunculales > Berberidaceae > Berberis > Berberis vulgaris. The sequence goes on along the minus strand of OY747128.1, from coordinate 15,989,312 downwards.
ATCTTCTCGATCAATGTTCACCACCAATGACAAGTCGTTCATCATCAAGCACATCCAACCTCTCTGTACTAGATGTTCCAAGCAAACCTGAGATGATGTTCACCTCTCAATGGTTGTGTTAGTGTTGGAGGTTGGGGTTCAGTTCAAAGGTGGGTTGGATGGTTTAGGGAGAAGTAGAATAAGAGAGATTGGGGGGTTCAGATCTGTTTTTGTTTCCCCACTTCCCGCTTCTTCTCAGATATTGGGGGTCTATTCTTCATTTTTCTTTCTCAGATCTGGTTTTTTTTCTCAATTAAATGGGGCGAGGTGGATATCCGCCTATCCGTTCGATGCGGGGATGGTTTTTAAAAAATATGATAAACAAATATTCGGAGCGGATTCGGGGATCTACCATCCTAGCGGGACGGGGATGGATTTACCCAAATCCACCCCATTGCCATCCTTACTCCCCTAATGATGCATCTTTATAAAGGTGGAGACTGTTACAGAGAACGTCTCCCCTTGTTGAGCCTCACATGCTTAAGACACCCAGAGAATTAATGACGACCATTATATAAGGTAAATGAAACATTCGATAAAGGTATTCAATTTTAACTGAGTTATGCTCAGATTAATCTCCATTTCCAACTGAGTTACTGACTTAAGCATCGGAGTGCCTTCGGCCACCAAACAGGTGGTCTTCGACAATCTAACATTTGTTTTACAAGTCAAATTTATAGGAGACCAGATTTGTATACATTAGTTTGGCGCCGTCTGTGGGGAATGACAATTTCCTTTCAGAAAAGAGCTTGTAGTTGGAAGCTTCCTTAGTTATAACTCGTGATAAAAAGTTAGAACAAATGGAGCACTCTACATACCCCCAACCTAGCAATAGTTAAGGCAACCCTTCAATTGGCGAAGCCGAATTACCAATAGCGCATGCTCCAAACCCAGAGACACCCGGGTCAACTACGCCAAATAAGATAGCCCAATCATCTTGGACATCATACACCACAGTCCTAGATCCTCGCGTGGATTGACTTGTGGCTCACATGAATCATCTGACCAATGTGGTAGAGAAATGTACTCGAGAGAGTGCTCGATCTGCCGATCATGTCCAAACACCACTGCAATAGAACACTGCAAATCTTGTATTAGAACACAAAGGACTTCCTACAGAACTTCAACAAGTGAATCTCGAAAGTAATGAACCACAAGAAGATGGCCTCCAAAGCGATGAGATCCCTATGCGAGTTTCATTCAGAATCGGAGTCATAGATCCCAATGTGCGGTACGAATTGGCCAGACCAGCATTTTCTAACGCACTCATAAGGATTCCTCTACCAAAGAAGTTCACTCCAAAGTTAAAAAGCGTACGATGGTACTACTGACACCATAGACCATCTGCGGCACTTCCACCACATGATGGCCTTGAAATAAAGCATGTAGTCTATTATGTGCCGAACATTCTCAACCAGTTTCACGTCTACGACAATGAGTTGGTTCAATAGTCTACTGCCAGGTAGATAGATTCCTTCCAAGCGTTAGCCACGACATTTTTTTATGAGATTCATTGGCAGCCAGCGAATGAGAAACGGTCCACATCACTTGCCACACATTAGGCAAAAACTTGAGGAAACCATCAGAGAATACGTTACTCATTTCACTAATGAGTTAACTATGATTGACAGGTGCAGTGACGACACGACCATAGCCATCTTCACATCCGGATTAAAAATGGGACCATTTTACGATTCTTTCATCCTAAACCCCCCAAAGAACATGGCAACTCTATTGAAGACCACCCAAAAACACATCACTCTCGAGGAGATGGTGGCCCCTAGAAAGAAGGATGAATCCGAAAAGAAACGTGTTTCGGCTAGTCGATGAAGAGGGAAGAAAGACGAGGAACGACATGCCTCGAGAAGGAAATGGCCAGTCGAAAGGACATTAAACCAATGGCAAGTCCGAGTTCAATAAACAAAAATTCGGAAGGCTGCAGCCCAGAAGATCTAGATATGAATGATCAACGGACAAACCGTTCTCCACTTTGAAAACAAGTCAAGTTGAGGTCTTGAAGACCATGGCGAAGTGGGGACGTCAAATGGCCACCTAAAATGAGAGGAGATTCAGATGAGCGAAATAACGACAAATATTGCACTTTCCACGAGGACTATAGGCATGACACCGAAGACTGGTACAACTTGAAGGATGAAAACGGGCACCATATCCAAAAAGGATGACTCAGAGAGTTCATTAGGCGAAAAGAGCCCAAATGGAGAAAATGGGCGGACACTGTTACCAGATCAGTGAGCGAACAAGGAAGCTGATTTACGTCTTGCATGGCGTAATGAGAGAGAAAAAAATTATTCAATCGATTTCGGAAGCGATCAATCCAGAATTTACGAACAAGGATCCGATATCCAGAGCCTTCCATACAACACGCCAAAACGACACAACGAACTCTTACCTTCTCCAACGAGGATGCGAATGGAATCAATTTCCCTCATAATGATGCTCTGGTAATTTCAGTACTGATAACTAAGTGGGAGATCAAAAGTGTATTGGTTGATACGAACAGCTCGATCAACCTTATGTACCTAACAACATTTTCGAAGATGCAATTCACAGAAGAAATGCTTTTACCCAGTGATCAAACAATGGTAAGTTTCAACGAAGATTAGTGTCGTCGACTCGGAATGATCCAACTGCCTATCGAAGCGGGAGAACTAGGAAGACAACGAGTCTGGTTGGCGGATTTCTTTGTTACCGACGCTCCATCTGCATACAACACACTTATGAGAAAGCCTTAGATACACGAGATGGGTGTAGTGTCCTCCACCATGCATCAATGCCAGGAGTACCATATCGACGACGACGTTGAGATAAACCAAGGAGACTCGCCAGCTGTACGCGAACGCCACTATGCATCAATGAAAGCTCCAGACAGGTAGCAATTATTGCAACGACCAGAGAAGACACTACAGCAACCTGGTCAAACAAAAACTGACCTCCCGGATGACAATACGACCCCCACCAGTCCAAAAGAAAGACCAAATACTGGACAACCAGAAGAAGAAATGATAGTAGTTTACTTGGACGATAGAGAATGAGACTAAACAGTTCAGATTGGCACGAAAATCCACCCAGAATTCGCCGTGAAGCTAATCCAACTGTTGAATGATAACCATGACTTTTTGCCTTGACAATGAAAGATTCGGTGGGAGTAGACTCGTCTATCATTACTCATAGACTGCAAGTCAATCTGGATAGGAAGCCAGCCCGACAGAAAAGAAGATCGGTTTCCCCATAACGCAGCCAAGCAATAAACAAAAAGGTGCACCATCAGGTAGTGTCAGGTCACATATTGTCACCTCTAAGAAAATATATGTTTGATATGCTGAGATTAGAAAATTAATGTATGCTAGAAAGGCATATTTAAAGTAAAAAAACTATAATTGGTTTGTATATGTAGCATGTCATGAATGATAAATTGCCAACTCTCTAAAAGCTCGAACTTGTAGAGAAGGTGAATCCAATCATATATCAAGCGGAAGCGAGAGCGGATTCGTGGGATTATAACTATATCGGTGGGTACCAATCGTACAACTACACCGTAAATTCACACGGTACTACCATGGATAAGTATATGGGAAATTTTAGGCCCATGGATAATTGGAGTGGGTTTAATATTCCAACACTCCCCCTCAGCGCAAGCGCGAGGAAAATACTGAAAATTCTCGCAGCGATTGCGCTGAATGAGACTCGAACCCACGACCTCCGAGGACCAATGCTTTGATACCATGATAAATTGCCAACTCTCTAAAAGCTCGAACTTGTAGAGAAGGTGAATCCAATCATATATCAAGCGGAAGCGAGAGCGGAGTCGTGGGATTATAACTATATCGGTGGGTACCAATCGTACAACTACACCGTAAATTCACACGGTACTACCATGGATAAGTACATGGGCAATTTTAGGCCCATGGATAATTGGAGTGGGTTTAATATTCCAACAATGAAGCCATATGTCATGCAATATGGTTGGATATGTAGTATTGTTAATTCCATTTTGAATTCCTTAAAATGTATTGTCATAATGATGTTTTTGTATGATTATCCAATAACAACATAACTACTCGAGGGTCAATGTATATCAACATCAAATATTTCGCTGTGAAGGAAAGGGTTTTCAATTCAAATTATTTCTATCGAACAAATCAAAACTACCCTCATATTAATAAACGATGTATATACAACATATTTTGAACCCCTTCATTTTCCAACATCAACTTTCAACATGGTGTAAAATTTTGGGTCTGGCGACTACCTTAATGAGACAGTTCTTACGATGAGTGCATGCATTCCGAATTACCCATCTAGAAACCAACGACGCTCATTCTTATGAAAGTAAGTTAGCATTAAAGATCAACTTCGTTTGACTTTCTTAGGAGGTAGTCACCAAAGAATGGGATTAAAGACATACAAAACGGTTCATTGTCTCAAGAGTAGTGTTTTCAGGTTCTACTAGCTAGTCATCAAGTGTCAAAGGTGTGATGACTCAGTGGTTAAGCAGTGGCGGATGGTATTACTTAGGGGTGGGCAATGTCGGTTCGGTTCGGTTTTGAGCCCAGAACCGATTTCATTCGGTTTGCCCAAAATCCAAACCGAAACCGAATTTTGTATTTGTAAACCGATGAAATCGGTTGAACCGAATTTTCGGTTCGGTTTGGTTCGGTTGGGCCGAATTTTCGAGCTCAAGCACTTGAAAGGTTTTCATTAAAACATGCCCAATTTTTTGACAAATCCAATTTTTAGCCCAAAATTGAAAACTAAGAGAGAATGGGGTGATTCAGTGCAGCAGGGTGCACTGCAGTGCATTTGTTGCACTAATCTAGTATTGACACCTACCTCTTTATTTATTTATATATATATATCTAATTAATCGGTCGGTTCAGTTATTATTCGGTCGGTTAAAAATCGTAGACCGATTTCAAACCGTTTATAATCGGTTCGGTTCGATTTAAATTATTTTCTTTCTACGCATATTTCGGTTCGGTTACCGAACCGAATTTGAAAATCGGTTCAGTCGGTTAACCGAATTGAAATCGGTTTTTGCCCGCCCCTAGTATTACTAGGTCCTAGGGTTGAACCCAGCCGACGACATCGGGTGGGAGGGGTTAAGAGATTTAAAAAAAAAAAAAAAAAAAAAGCTAGTCATCAAGTTGTTGGTTCAAGTTCTAAGTAAGCATACAGATTGCAATCAGGTTGTTGGTTCACGTGAGTCGGGTAAGTAAAATTTGGTAAAAATAGTCATTGTAGAGTTGTTGATGACCTTCGTTTTACGCGTTCAAAGAACTATTTTTTTGGATGCACTAATCATGACAACATGTTAAAGACTTGCCATCCATGTAATATTGCAAAATAAGACATTTTTCAAAAGAAGCATCTGGCTAGACGATGCATTTTGATTTGAAAGAAAGTAGATTAAAAACACAAAAGAGTGAGAGAAGATTTGACTACATACATGAGAAAAGAAAGAGTGGGAAAAGATTGAATGAAGAGGTTGTATTTATCCTTATACATTGGTTATTTGAGGTAGTGTCATGAATAATTATACTATAGTACACAATTGAGGTCAATTATACGATAAATAATTGTACTATACAAATAATAAATAATTGGTTGCCAGTAGACTTGGTTGTAATAGCTCTTAGTTAGTGTAGTACTCATGCAACAATGTTGCAAAGATTGGTAACATGAACAAATCTGATTGATTTGAAATAGGGTTGTTGAAATAATGCATTTCCTATAATTTTGTTATCTTATGATTTGAATAAAGATAGAAATGAAATAAGATATAGTAAATAAAAATTGGGGAATGCTCAAGTACGTACAAATTTAAATATACGATACATTCACAAATGTCCAACCTTTCGTCAAGTCAATGTGCAGCAAAATAAAAGACATTCTTGCCCATTCTTATGTGAACTTGCCAACATGTTGGAATCGGAGAAAAATGTAAATTGTTTTACGTCACTTGGCATACACGGGTGAACTTAACCAAAGACTAGACAGTCAACTCACGATTTGAGACTACAATACCTAAATATTAGGGACTGAAGTTTGAAGTGAACAATTGTTTGGCACCAAACTCTAAAATTCACTAAAGCACCAGCAATAAAGTCCAAAACAGAAAACTTACTTTGTCTTGTACATCAGAGTGACTGGAATTTCAGTATCACTTGAAACCAAATGATGCACGAGAGGTATGGAGGCAACAGTAAAGACATTGAAAAGAGGTCCATAGATGGATTGGACAATGCCACACCTCTAACTTCACTCATCTGTGCTTATCTCCTCTCACAATACGCGGCACCTCGTCGGTGTCCATTCATATTACGTGTCACTAAACCAAGCCATGTACACCTCTATATATAACAGCCCCACTTACCACCACCTCTCAAAGCTCTCAACAATGGCCAAATTCTCTGCATCTTTGTTGGGTTTATTTGCTTTGGCATTGCTATGTGTTTATCCTTCTTGTTGTTCATCTTTTATGGGTATTACAAGTATTATTGATGATTGGAATCATGAGGCAAAAGTGGGAGGGAGGATGGAAGTCCAAGATGTTAAGCATAACAAGGAGGTACAAAAACTGGGGAGGTTTTCAGTGGAGGAGTATAATAGGATGAAGAGGGATGAAGATGGGAGTGGTAATGGAATGTTGAGATTTGTTGAGGTTGTGGAGGCTGAGACACAGGTGGTTTCAGGGATCAAGTATTATCTCAAGATGGATGCTCAACTCAATGGGAGTCCCAAGAGATTTGAGGCTGTTGTTGTGGTCAAGCCATGGCTTCACTCTAAGCATCTACTCACCTTTGCTCCTCCTACTTATTAGGCTAATAACTTGGGTTACTAGAAAGTGTTTTGATGTGTCTGTCTAAAGATGTTGCCTTGCTCATTGAGTTGGAAGTAAATAAAAGTTTGATTTTGAGAGCTCTATTAACTGGTTAATTTGCCTGTGGAAGTAAGGTTGTGTTACGACATATTTGTACTTTAGTGATATCATACATAAGATCTTAAGCATTGTTGGCTCTTACAAATGTAAGAAATACAAAATCAGATTATTTAAGCATATCTAGGAATCCCAATCTTGCAGCCATTGTGGATGATGTTGTCAAAACCCAGAGCATGTGTGAGATATGTAGTTTTTTTTTTTTTTTTCATTTGTAAAGATGGGTGTTTGAAATCCCCTTATTTCAATGCATAAAGAGTAATCATAGGTAGCCGAATTTGCCCATCCATAGTCATTTCCATGAATCTTACAGTTACAGGTTCTAACAAATCCCAGTATACATATCATACCTACAACTAGTGGTGGACTCCGGGATTTTAGTCCGCTCACATGCGTACGTGATTCCTCTCTGAATAGGCTACCCAGTTATTTTCCTCCTCTCAGTCCCTCCTTGTGCCTATTCACTCCATTAATAAGATTGCAACTTGATAGAATCGTCCAAGCTCTCTAAGAGAAATATCTCTTTCTCCAGAGGAATGGAGAAATTCACTACACATATCATAAACCAATAGGGTGTTTCATTATTTCTTCAAATATGTTTGATTTCTACATAGCTGATGTTATTGACCCTATAAAGCATTTACAGGATTACAGATGGAAATGGAAGGATGATTACATCATTATCTAGAGAGTCAGGCCCCTATTGCCAAATCCGTGTCAGGGGAGACTTCCTTGCACATTTTTAGGAGAGAGAGGAGATCTTGAGGGAATTTTTAGTTTTTGAGGTGATCGAGTTCTTGAGAAGATCTTGAGAAAATTTATCTTCTAAAAACTTGCAGGGGAGGCTCCCCTGACGCGGATCTAGCACTAGAAGCCTGACTCTTAAGAATTTTTGTTTTTTTATTGCATACCTACAAAATCATTGATGGGAACCGTTTATGTGTTCATCTCTTTTCTGAGAATCAATAATATAAACTCCTTTCAATGTAAAACATTGGCAATAGTAGTCTCAAATTTCAAATTTTGCATTTAATCCCACCATTTACATATAAGCTAATCATAATGATACGAAAATTAAAAAAAAAAAAAAAAAAAAAATCATCAATAGACCATATAAATTGTTATAGATTTCACTTACAATATGCTTAAAGTTGACTATACCATTGTCCTTTTTAATTTCTTTTTCAAAGAGTTCTTAATTCTTTGGGAGGAAACCATGCAGCCATCAGAGTACAGTTGGCCAAATCAAAATACATCAACAAATGGTTTATCAATTTATTTCTTCCCAGTGGTATTCGTTGCCCACTCTCATCATAGTTGAAACAATCAATTGTTTGTAAAAACAAAAATCGCAAAGAAGACTTGAGGATCCTTTAGGACTCTGTGCCAGTTGAGTTTAAGAGTTCTTGAGGTATTTGATTGAAGTGTCAAGTTGCACCGTTTGGAACTGAAACATTGTGTCGCATGTGAGATCCAAGTTTGACTTCTTGTTGCATACTTTCCTCTCACAACGTCAAAGAAATTTACCCATAAGAGATCCCTTCATTATCAAAAAAGCCTTGATTAATTGAATTGCAGGGGGAAACTTCCATTGAAGAGATCAATCATTAGTTGCCCGGAGAAAATCCTCGTTTTCCAAGAGATTAATTGAAGACAACCCACGATCAATCACTTCCCAAACAAACTCCTAAATATTTTATCATAGCTTGATTAAAGATTGCCCCTTCACTGATTCAAACCTTAAGAAGACTTTTATTAATCTGATGAGCACCCCTCGATTGATTGCAATGGAGAACAAAGAAAACTACCAGATAACACAGAAGCGAAGCTGTTAAGTGAGTTACAGTGATGTTTCTTCGGAGCGGATGCGTCGTTTGATTTTGGTGAGGAGATCTTTGGGCCGTGGCTACAAAGCCTGGCTGCCTAGAATTGGGAGGCAGATAATACATTTTATGTTGGTTTTGAGATGATAGGGGTAGCAATTTGTGAGCCCACACGATAACCCGGCACAACATGACCCACTTAATAGAGGGTTTGGGAAAATATGACATGACTAATAACCGTGTTGACACGACCCATCAATTTTGTAGATTAGGTTTGGATTTGAGGTATTGACACGACTGACATGGGATCAACCCGTTTGTTATTTCGTAATTATTCTTTAATTAATAAGCACATTAGCATATATATGTTATTTTAGTAAATAAATGGCTTTAGCGGGGTTATGCACGTGCCAAACTTGCACTTAGTTTATACACAAACTCTAGCAAATGGCTTTGACCGTCATAAACTGTCTAAAAGGTAATAACCGTGATCAAACACGACAAGGTGGGTCAACTCGACTCGACTCAAAGCCGTGTCAGATTTGAGTTTGATATCTTTGACACGATTGCTAAATGGGTTGAGCTTGGGTTTGACAAATTGACACAGAGATTTTCCTTTAACATGACATGACCTATCGCCACTTCTATGAGATGTTTTACTCTCTATAGCGGATTTTTTTAGATGTTTTAATCTAAACCATTGTTTGTTAGTAGTTTAGTCTTGACCATTGATACACTAAATGTGAGTGGGTGACAACTAAAATGTGCCTTACATCTAAAAATTATCGTTCTGATACAGGTATAAACATTTAATAACGTAAGTGTACATTTTGTGAAATAAAATTGGTGTATAGCTCAATTCTAAAAATCATCCTAGGCAGCGAATATTTTTTCAGTTTGAAAAAATGTGAAAATTTAAGACTTTTTTTTAACACATTTTGCATATTTATCTTGCCATTGAATTAGGGGTAATTTATATGTTATTATGTTTAATTTTTATCAATTATAATACAAAAAAATCGCTCCCCCCCGCCCCCGCGACTAGGCCTCTGGGCGCTAGTCCCTTGCTTACTGCTTGCCTACCGCCTAACGATTTTTAGAACCTTGGTGTATAGAACAAGGTCCCAAATAGTGCAAATACATTGGGAACGTATGTCATGGTTCCACATTGACATTTTTTAATGCAATCTTTCATTTTATGAAGACACACTGAATCTGATCATAAAACACATTGTATAAGTAACTCCTGAACATAAATTTTTATACAGCATTTCTTTCTTTCCATCTGTAAATCCTATTATCAAAGCCAAGCCCCTGATTTGTCCATTCTGGCTGTGTGAAAGTCGAGGAAATAAAGGGAGGGAGCCTAATACACACTACAGAAACATCAGTGCCAAGGAGATGTTTACCTGTTAATTCTGCTCCTGTCTTTGCTATCTGAAAATTGATCCAATCTTTGCTCCAAGAAGAAATAGGAACGGCCCCTCTTGCCTGTACTTCTCTTCCTTTCAAGAAGCATCACATTTTACGTTTCAAGCTTCTCCAGAAGGTTGAGAGAGTGATTCATCATCCTCTCCATAGTTCCACATTTCTTTGAGTTCCCCTCTTATTGCAGCCATTACGACTGTTATTCCTTCATAAAAGAATCCAGAGTGAAGTATATATCAGCACTCAAAAGGTGATCCCATTACTATCAGCAAGCCTATGTGAACTCTGATGATATTTCCTTACCTAAGGTACATGGAACAAGATAGAGGAGTGCAGGTTGACCATGCCCATTCATAAGATACAAAGCAAAATATGTAAGGAAGAGACCTGCAATTGATGGATGATCCTTATACCATCAGCAAATAAATAGTGTTCTCTCCAAATAAATAAATAACCTTTATAAGAATCTTTTTTAGTTAGCAAGGAGTTCCATGAAATTGTAGGCTATATTAACAAATGTAAAAGGTCTAATTGCAAGACAGAGGGCTTAAATTGACAAATATATAGAGGTTACGTTAACAGATATGTACCACAAGTATGTTGTACCACGTGGCACGATAAATCCTAAATCACCATGCCAGAGCTTCACTACTACATTAACTAGGGCCATTCACATAAGAGTTAAGAGGTTCATAGGTTTAATAATAAAAGCATCTTTTAGAGACTTGGGTCAGCGGTAGATCAGCAGTAGAATAAGTCTTTATAAGTGCAAGTACTGGGAAGGTTACTAGGGCAAATTAGCATTTTCTAGTGTTTTCAACCACAACAACATAGGTAGGAAAATTAGTCCAGTTCTGCTGGCCCTCCCATGTCCAGCTGTCCAACCAATGGGAGGGCAGCATTTAGGGACCAACCTACTAGTCTCGTCTTTCTGTCCCTACCATTTGGTGTCCTGCCAACGGAAGGGCAGCATTTAGAGACCAATTAGAAATTTAAAAAAAAATCAGGTTTACCAACATTTTAAAATAAAATTTTTAAGTATGTTTCCTACTATCTCTCACACTTCAATGCAGGGGCGGGGCCAGGATTGCAGACAAAGGGGGGCAAACAATACATAATTATTTACGAAAATACTAAGAAACTAGGTTTTTGCAACCAAGGTGACATGGCGTGATCGTGAAGGAATGATGATTAATTCAACTATACAAACATTATACATGGCATAATTAATTCAATTCTAGCTAGCTAATTAAGAGTTTCCCATTTTTACTTGGAGAAAACAGATGCAGGCATGGTGGTATAAGATGAGAGTTGGCAAGGAGTAGACCTCTGGCTTTGAGGCAGCAGGACGGCATAGTCCAAGTCCAAGGAGTAGTAGCAGCAGTAGCCTAGGTAGTGTCTCTTTTCTGGACAGGACTGGATGGATTCAAGTGAATTTGTCGGACAACAATTTTAATTTTGGAATCCTCCTTCCTGTTCTCCACCTACTTTATCTGTTTGTCTCTTCTTATCTGAAACCCACTCCTGAGTCAGAGCCTCCGAGGATAACACTTACACAACCAACCCACTCTCTTTTATCTTCTTATTCTCTTGTCAGTCTTCTCGGAAGGGAAATATATGTGTGTACAGAGAGAGCTTTCTTTTTTTGGGCTAGCTTAGGCGAAACAGACAAACAACTTAGCTTAATCGTCCTACGATCATCGTGTCTTCCCAACCGCCCCAAACCTAAACCCAAATGATTGCTTTTGATTTTGAGAGATTAGAGATAAAGCAAAGCAGATCAGATCCCAACCCCCCCAATTAATCTAATCTGTTAACTAATCTTTTATCACTCTTACCACCATAGGTTAGCTGAGTCTGAGGTAAGATAATCATAATTTTTTCTTTTCTTTCCATTTTTTTTTAACAAAACAAAAGAAAACCAATGATGATGACGATGTATAATTTTCCTTCGCCAATCCCCAACCTAATTAAAAAATTTAATATGAATATGATCACATGCATCCCAAAGCAAACCCACCATGTATGGTACCTCTCTTCTGGTCTCTTTGTTGCTCTCTGTGTAGGGGGTGAATGGATTAAAATGAGTTGGTGGGAATTAAGAGAGAGATAGAGATTAAAAAAAAGAGAATGAAAGAGATAGGGTGGGTGGGAATAAAAAAAAAGATGGAGTGGGATTGGGATTGGTGAGGGTGGAGTTTAAAAAAAAGGAAAAAAAAATTTGTTGTTTCAATTTTTAGTGGAGTCAAGAGTCAAGATTGCATACAAAGGGGGACAACATAAAATTTTAAAGGGGGCAATGTAAAAAATATGAGTAACTTAGTGGAATTTTTTAAAAAGATAAGGGGGGCAATTGACCCCCTTACCTAACACATAGATCCGCCCCTGCTTCAATGAAAGCAAAAACTACCAAAATTGATATTTCCCACAGGCCATAGCCAAACTATTTCACATTTTATTTTCTTAGAAAAAAAAAAGAAAAAAGAACCCCATTCAACAGTAAATGCCTGAAACTAAAGGAGAGCGTGATTTATTTATTTACTTAATAAGTTTAGTTGTCTTTGCAATAACACTGTATATTTATCAAAGACGATAGCAGTTCGAGAAGGGATAAAAACATTGAGCTAGACGAATAGACAATGGAGCTACGCTGATCTTCATCAAAACCAGTCAGATCTACCTAATGAGTGCATGTAGGACTTCATTGTGCGCTAAAGACTTGAATATGTTCAAGTGCTTTTAAGGGATAAAAGTTATCCAATAAATATGTTCAAAGTCGTGGAATTTAAATATTTATAACTTATGCAACTCAATTCATGCAGACGTCGAACTTTGACCTGCCTTGGATTAAAAAAATCAGAGTCAAGTGAAATACATCACTATGAACTATCCTAACTTGTTTATCCCATCTTGCCCATATTGAATGTATTTTCCTTCATGGTATCATCATTTAGATGTCATTATGGAAACTATTATATGCTGCAGAAAATAGAAGCAACAAGTACTGAAAAAGACAAAGGGATATCTAATGCATTGAGACTCACCAGCTCCGTAACCTATCATTGCCCAAAAAAAATATCCACTTACGCCGCCCCTCTTCTTGAATTTGTCAAATCTGCGTCATTGGAAAAAATGTGTCAAATAATAAAAATAAAAGAAAACAGGAGACGATACCAAAACAGTCCATCTAAAATCAACGCCACTTTTTTTTTAGATTCAATTTAATTCATTTAACAATGAAGTAATGAACACCAAAAACAAGAAAAAGAAAAAATAACACCCCCCACCAAACAACCCTTAAACCATATTGATGGGAAAACATTGCAACAAAACACTCCATACTAATGTTTAGACTTTCAAAGCACTTCTTTGTCCGTACCCAGTGCAGCAAAACCTATTGCACGATCGTGATCGGACACCTCCTCATCACCGCCCATGATTTTCTTCCAAGACATGTCAGAATGTGAAGGGCATTCTAGTTCTAAAACAAGGCAAGGATATCCCGTTTTTGGAGCTCATTACATAGAAAACTCCATGACAACTTAGAAACTTACTAAAACATTAGAAATTGTTCTTAAGTTATCCATAACGTATAGCAGCCTTTTCAACCTATTAGGAGGACTCCAACTGCACACTCCAAACACTCTTAATAATAGCCCTAATAATAGAAACAAGATTAAGCAAAACAAAACAAACTTTAGAAATCTTATAAAAGTAGAAAGTGCATGAACATATGATATCCGGCATGAACCAGAAAATAGAATTCATCTACACTAGCTTCGCCATAAAGATTAGAGAGTGACAATAGTTGAGAGGCATCCATTCTAATTTTACTTCATCACGCAAGCCCTCAATTATTGTCTAAGTAAACCATGCACGCCCACTACCTCCAACAAATAAAAACTGAATCTTACGGTACCGCAACCAACATGTTTCTGACTTTGTAAAATAATGCTTCACCAAAAAGAACATATTTCTCTCATAAAAATCACTAAAGTACAATACCTATGGGTAAAACAAACGAACAAACCAGGGAAAAGAATGTCTCCAAAGCCAAGCCTATTATCACCGCCCCAGGGATCAAAGAAACGAGGAATTGTCAATAGCATAGGCATAGTGTCACCATTATCATCACCTTTAGCAACCTGTTACATTAAGCATACTTGTCAAACGGATTTTGTTGAGCTCATCCACATATGCTTGTTGAATTCGTGTATGGAGAAGGATAAAACAACCTATTATCTTATTGAACGGTCGAATATAGGAAAATGAATTACCTGTAAAGGCCTTGACATACATATTTTGTAGCCTATTATAACATCTCATAGCAACATGTCTAGTGAATAACATAACATGTCTAGTGCATAACATAACATGGGAAGGTATATGGAAGATCAATAGAATATCAGTTAGTTGGTTAAAAAAAGAAAAGAAGAGAGTAGGTTATTAGCTAACAATGCTTTCATTTTTATTTTTTTATTTTTTATTTTATTATTATTATTATTATTATTATTATTATTATTATTTCGTTATAGGCAACAATACTTTTAGCACCAAATCTCACAGTACCATGTCTAGTCCATATAGCATAACACCCACATTTAGACCCAAATGCAAAGAGAAACAAAAAGCCAGAGTGAGACTTACCACAATCATAACACTTTCATGGAAAATAAGAGGTGATATGAACACCCAAAATATATCGTACACAAACGCACAACCGAGAAATACAGTGGCAACCTGTATGTAAGATTAAATTCAATAATAATGAAAAACATTACAAAAAAAAAATGTAATAACCAATATTAACTTCAGTACCTTGATATTGGGCAGGCGAGCAACTTGCAGGACTGTTATTATCAAACAGATACCCTGGAAACAAAAAGCTGAATTTTATAAACATCATAACAAGGGCAGAGCGGTCCTCGACAGCAGCTCAACAGATTAATAAATAATGATGGAAAATCATTAATTCAAGAGCTCTATGCAATATGCATCACAAGATAACTGCAGCCAAAATCAAGTCCAACCCTCTTCGTTTTTCATTCTTTTTACTTTCTTTAGAAGTATAGGAGAAGAGACAGACAATTGAGCTGAAAGAAGAATAAGAAGATCCACAAGTACCAAAATGAGTATTCTATTACACGATGAATATGCTTCAACAAGATCAGATCTTGAAATGAAATCCTCACAAAGGCCCCAACACTAATACATGAGAACCTGAACAACTGAATGAGACCCCTCCTTCCTACCTTCAAAGACCTTTTACTTTACACTTCTGTTAAGTGCTAACAAAAAGACAGTATATAGATCACCAACAAATTCACCCCTAAAGGGAAATTATCAAAAGAGAACAACTCCACAGCTGGAGCTTCTTGCCTTCATATGAGAAAGAAAGAGTCTATTAATGCGAAGAAAATGTTTAACTATACACATCATTAGTAAACTATTAATATTCATTACTCATTAGTAAAGCCAAAGTTGAGATAGGCTTATTTCCCCATTCTACAAGGCAAAGTTTGGAAGTGAATACCCTTCATTGTCAGATAGACTCTTACAGTGTCTTGGTGGGTTGACTAAATCATACTTTCGCATTTTAGCCCACATCAATGAACTGGTTCTCTCTCATATTGATAGTGTCTTCTATATGATAAGCAACTCAATTGTATCAAAAAAGGGGGAAAAAAGAGGCAAACATATTCATTGGGTGTCAGAGGTTCAAAGAAATTTCATGAAAGGGGCCGGGGCCAGGGCCAGGTTGAGACCCCTTTTAAATACCATCTGTTTCCTACCTATTTCACATGGTTGTGTGTGCAACTGTATGTATTTATTGAATGCCAAATATTTTAACCTGCAGAAATTTTATAATTATTTCAACAATTTGAAAAGGGATAACCAGCCTAGTATCTAGCGCCATCAGTTACTAGTGCTCTAACCAATGCTTGTTGGAAACATGCTTCTTTCATAAACATAACCTTAAAGAAAATTAAGGATGGATGCAGAACTATATTCATCATACAGCAACAAAAGTTTTCTGCAGAAGAAACATTCACCAGAAGGTGACTTACAAGAACATCTTGGCCAATCCAGGCATAAGATGCTTTCTGATTTGCAGCCCAAAAGACAGCAAACATCGTGCAGACTGGTAAAACCACTAATGATAGAACTGTAACCTCCCCAAAAAGAGGAAGATGTACTGTCATACGACCACAGCCTCTGCATGTCCTGTACAAGGTGCAAAATTAAATCAAAGAAGAAAACTAGTATGTAATGTCAAAGTTCTAAAAAACAAATCTATTATTTGTGGTACCTTAAGAACAGTCCTACAATGCACGTATACATTCCCTGAAATAAATGACAATTAGAATGAGATTTAAGTACACAGAGCTGAAAAAAAAGAAAAATCATCACACTATTCAAGATATGTACTCTTTGAATCCTTTATGAAACAGAAAATAAGTCATTTAGTCTAATAGATTACACTTCATTCAAAAAACTAAGCTATGCCTTTGTACAAATAATAATAATCAGCATCCATGTTTCTCTTTAAACATACTTTGAAGGAACAAGACATTTATTGGTGATGTAGGACTGGTGAGATGCTATTGCTATCGTGTTGCCAACAGTAGTTAGTATTTTGTTTTTCATTTTGCTATAATTTTGTTATGATTTGATTCCTAGTTTATTTAGATTTTCTTTATATATGTTTTTAGTCTAATTAGGAATTGGGTATTTCCTTTTAGCCTCTTCTTGATGTAGAACAAGTGGCAATTGCATTTATTAAGGGAGACAATACGAAGAAGACAGCAAAAAGAAGAAATATCAGGACATTACATGCAGATTTCTGTCAAGAATCCGTTATTGGTAGATATTTCAAGTAGGTGGCTGCTAAATAATACCACCACTTCTCCTGATGGACACCACCACCCACCAATTTTATTTTTTTTTTTTTAATTTACTGAAGGTCACCACCACTATATAAAGAAGAAAAAAAAACCCTTAACCCTAACCCTCCCTCATCTTCTCCTCTCTCTTTTTCTTCTCCCACCTCACCACCCACCGCCACATCTCCTCCTCCCCTTCACCCCACCACCTCTCCTCCTCCCCCCCATCACCATCGCTACCTGGCCACCTCTCCTCTTCCTCCTCCCCTTCAACACCACAACCTCGCCACCTCTCCTGCTCCTCTTCCCCTTCACCGCACCACCTTTCCTCCTCCTCCCCTTCACCCCACCACCTCTCCTCCTCCCCTTCACACCATCACCTCTCATCCCACCTCCTCCCATCTTTTTATTCTCCTGTTTTTTCTCTTTCGCCCTTGCAGCGATTCTTGTGAGTGGAGAACCCACACTCGCCTGAACCTTTGCAAAGGCAACAAAATTTGTCGATGGTGCAGCAAGAACAGAGTTACCGCCTAAGTTTGTAAAAAATATGCGAAATGCTCTCGGATTTCTCCACTCGCAGGTGCCACAAGAACACAGTTATCGCCTAAGTTGTAAAAAAAATGCAAACAAAGCAGAAGGCACTATTTTCAAGTGTAAATGTTGAGGACGAGATGCCCATATGTTGATCTTGTTGATCAGAGATACCCATATGTTTAGTTTGTATATATAAGAATTTTGGAATGTTGATTATATGATGCAGTTAGGAATTTTGTGAGTATTTGCAATTGCATTTTCATTGCTTATAATATTTGCACACATAGTATATAAAACACAACAAAAACACTCCCATTTGCATATTCGTTTCACAAAATATTTTATCTTTTCCTTCATATTTAAAAAATAAAATTCTTCCATTTATTCCTGCTCAAGACTTCAGTTGCCAGAATGTATAAAAATGGGAGAGGGCGTCTCCCTGTCTAAGACCTCTCGAGGATTTGAAAAGAACCCTTGTAAGTGCCCTGAAACATAACCGAGTAGTAACAATTTGTACCCAAACGCAGCGGGCTTTCGCGCGCTATACACCTCAAGTCGCAGCGGCTAACGTGAAAACAATCAAGTAAATCGCAACGGATCATGCACACTTGTCCAAAATGCCTACAAAGAATCATACGCAGCAGCAAATGCGAGCCTAAGACACTGTATCGCACCAACCATTGTAGTTTGGGCAAAAACCAGACACCGATTTCTATGCAAATGCAGCGGCAACTACAAGGATAGTTATTCCATTTGCAGCGGCCAATGTGTCTTAATAGAAACAAGACTGTTTATTTTTGTTTTTTTGTTGTATTTGACTTTTTTTTGTATTTTTCAATTCCTATGGGTTTGATACAGTATTGACATATTTGATTTTTTAACACCCCAACTTGAGATGATCAAAAATGGGGTTTAGCAATAAATCAAATATGTAATTACTATAACAGACCCATAGAAATTAAAAAATATTCAAATACAAAAAAAAAATGAACAGAGTCTGATTCTGTCCCAACGCATAACCAGACTCTGTTTTTTGCCCAAACTCATAAGACTTGAAAAAAAACCCAAAAAAAAATATTCAAATACAAAAAATATAAAAATAGACAAAGTCTGTTTTTTGCCCAAAACGCAGCGGCAGCTCGCATGGTCCGCTGCGTTTTGGGCAAAAAACAATATGGCTTCTGTCCTAACGCAGTGGCTCCGGCGAGGCATTGTCTTATCCTCGCCTTATTTGCTGCGTTTTGGGCAAAAACTTGACTTTGTTTCATACAACTGCTAAATTTTTGTGATTTGTAAGATCACATTCGCGTCCATTTGCTGTGATTGTTATTATTGGACTTGATTTTGCCATTGTGCTTTGAGTATCTCGAGGATTTTTTCACTTTTTCCTTTGTCTATGACATTCAAGCATACTTGGGAAAACCATCATAGTTACATAATCACAAGTGAAGACAAATAGAATTGCTTGAGAAGACAAATAGAATTCATTGGAAAGAAAACTAGAATTGCTTGAGAAGGCAAATAGAATTGGTTGGGAAGATAAATTTATAACCAATTCATTTAAGTTGAGCATTATAAAAGGAGAGTTGTTTTTACTATTCATCAGCAATTGAAAAGAAAGAAGAGAAGATGAAGATTAAAGGGAAATGTTCGAAGAAGAAAACTCTGACGACGAATAATGGGATGAAATAGGGGATCCCGAAGAAGAGGACTCCTTCTTGGCTGAGGACCCCCCTCGTCATCGCTTCATATGAGGATGAGGACGATGATGAGGATTCATTGTCCGAGGAAGAGGACAGTGAATCATCATCGTCCTCTGATGAAGATGATGGTAATGGTGGGGTGTTTGTAGACCACTACTCATCCGACGAAGAGGGCCGCAAACGTCACCCCATGAAGGACTTTGTTGAGTGCTAAATTAATGTAAAAAAAATTGTAAAAGTTTACAATTTTAATGGATATTAATGTTTACTATTTATTTTAATGTTTTTTTTTTTTGCCTTGTAATATTTTTTGTATTTCTCAAATTCCAATTTATGTTTGTTAATTATGTTGTCAACAAAATAAGAGAAAAAGAAAAAAAATAAGAGTGGAGGTGGAGAAGAAGAAAAAAACCGCCGACCGAGTGAAGAGGAGGGGTCAATAGTGGCCAAACGCAGAAATTTTGAGGGGGAGGGGAGAAAGGATAAAGAAGAAGAAGAAGAAGAAAATCAAAGAAAAAAACAGAAAAGATGAAAAAATAGAAAAGATGAGAGGAAACCGGCGTGCGGGTGGTGGGGGTGCTTCATGAAGAAAAGAGGAATGAGAGAGGAGTTAGGGTTTTTTTCCTTTTATAGGTGGTATCTTTCAGTAGTGGTGGTGTCCTTAAAAAAGATGGTGGTGTCCTTTAATAGTGGTGATGTCCTTTAGAAAGGTGGTGGTGTCTTTCACAAAGTAGGTTGTTGGTGGTGTCCATCAGGAGAAGTGGTGGTGTTATTTAGCAGTTGCCTTCAAGTAATGTAGTTATTTGTTTTCCAAAGCAAAGCCTATATAGGTTTCCAAGTGTCCAATGTAAGTTATCTCTGTAGGATTTTAGTGTCTATAAATAACACTCCACTGCATGGACATGCTATTATCTATAAAAACTAGTTACAGAAATTTGTATATTTGTTCTTGACATTTCAGACAAATCCTTGAGGATTCATGGGTGGCTTCCGAATTGTAAAATGTGCACTACAATTCAACACTTCCAATTCTTCATTCAATTCTCTTGAATCTTAATCCTATTCTAGTCTAGTTAGAAAACCGGTCAAGCACTCTTTTGCCTATACAAAGGTCTATTAGCATTTTAAAGTTCACAAGTATTGTTCAATAGAATTCAGTTTTTGTTTATGCTCGTGATAATATAGCATCAGAGTAAGTTGATTTTGCAGCCATGCTTGTTTTTGGGTGTCCCATAAGAGTATCCACAAGTGGTAGAATAGAAGATACAACATAAGCTTAAAAGAAGAAAACAAGAGTAGAATTCCCAATCGACTTTAATGAACTTACTTATTTAGACTCCAATAACCATAATACTAAAACATACAAAAGAAATAACTAAACCAAACCACCAAACAAAACGCCACAAAATATGATATAGTTCCAATTGGCACCACATGAAATAAAAGTGCCATGTTTTCTCATATTTGAAACCTCTACTGAAGTGCTCAGTTTTTAGCTGAAGTTCCCCCCAAAGTAAGCCAAATGTCAATTATATCGTATTTATAAACAAGTACAGCATAGATGAAATTCGATGATAGTGCGGAAAATTGATTTGCAATGTCACTCGATGAATATTCCTCCAAAATTTGAGTGGTCCTTAACATAAAAAGAACAATATCTTAGCTTCAAAATTTATTTATCTATTTATTTGAGGCAAACACAATGTCCAAATGTTAAGACATCTTTACACTTTTTCAATGACTACACTTTTGCATGAAGAATGTCCAAATCTTTACATCTACGTCATTACCATTGATATATCTTACCAACTTACTATAGTTACTAAAGCATCAGGATTCATCCCTCTGAATGAATTAAATAATGTACTTTCATGAGAAATTTAAATGTATGGAGATGTACAATTCCACGAAGCAGGTAGGAAGGAGTTTAAACTACAATAACTGCAACAGAAATTTTATTACCCTTCAAAAAAAAAATCCTTGATAGCAGAGAGAGCTATGGTCAGGACGATTTATATATATAGTATATATAACCACTAAGTACTCTATGTTGTGCATAAATCTTGCCCATAGTTTTTTTTCCTAATCAAACAGTTCTTAATAACATTGATGGATCATAAACAGTAGATTTGTAGCTATTACGCCTTTCATGGTGTTCATTTTTCTTTGTTGTAGACAATTTATATTACCATACTACTTTGAGAACACAAAATACAAAGGAACTGAAGTGTGATGAAAACAAGGTGGAAACTTTTGGAAGAACTTATACCTGGACACCACCAATGCAGAAGAGTACTATCAACACCCAAATGAACCAAGACGACATTAAAAAGTATAGCACCACGAGAAAAGTTGATGCTGTTATGACAAAAATCACAGCAGCCCTGATATTAATATCAACAACTTCTTCATCAGCTTCCCGTTTGGCTGTTCCAGTAACAGAAAATTCCTAGAATAACAAAGAAGAGATGCTGAAACTCACCAACTAATTTTCATCATGCGATGTGCAAGGAGTAAACATCTTACACTTTTCAAACGAAAAGGAACAAGTTTAGAGATGAATTAAAAGAAAAAATGAATATAGCAAAAATCAAATTCTCTAAATTAATCTAAATTGAATGTATAATAAGTGTTAAAACTTAAAACGAGAATATTTATCGAATCAAAGTTCTACCCTTTGATTCAGTGGACCCATAACCACCAGCAAAGGCAAGGGTTGATCGAGGATTAATTTGTAGACTGTGTATCTTTGGCAGTTGGGAAGAGAAGAGAGCAGGATGAGGTATAGGCTCCACTTGGTATACCAAAAGAAATTCAATTGGAATCAAAATGAGTGCATTATGGACTCTTATGCATATACATTACTTTGTCATTACCTAACATCAAAAGCAATTAACTGTTTCTTATTTGCTATTGTACCTTCCAAACTTTTTATTTTATTTTTAAGAAATATATAACCTATGAATACTTCTTTGCCCAATAACAAGTAACATGGAGAAGCCACAATACTCCATGTACAGTGGTATTTCTGTGGTCCTTGAATACAACTGTGGATTTTGCAAATATAAGCGCTTCACTCACCAACTCTCTCACCGATGGCATGAAGATTTGACAATACTTTAGAACATGGTGAATTGGGAATTTTTGTTAGCAAAAAAACCACATTTCTTGAGGCAAATAATCAAGAGGATTGAATCCTTAAGGTCTGACTTCAAATTTAACGAGTGGTTTACATGTTATAATACTATTAATGTAGGAGTTCTTTAATTTGACTTTTACCTCTTGCTCTTAGGGTTAGATTATCAATACAAAATGGACACTATGCAACAACAGCACATTCAAACCACAGTAGAATTCTCTTCGGAACTGTGACCCGATCCCTCTTAGCATCACAAAAAACGATGGTGTTATCAGAGTATTGGAGGATGGGGATAGGAGAGCTGGTGAAGGTCACTCTGAAGCCATTAAACAGCCCTTTAGCAAATGCACTCTTGTATCATTTGAAACAAGCCTTCAAAAGTAATAATGAAGAGGAGAGGAGAAAGGGGGGTCTCTTTGCCTTAAACCTTTAGAACTACGGAAGAAACATTCAATACTGTCATTGACTTTCATGGAGAAATTGGTTGTGCTTCTACAAGTTGAGAGAA
This sequence comes from Berberis vulgaris, assembly GCA_963556465.1. Classification (NCBI taxonomy): domain Eukaryota; kingdom Viridiplantae; phylum Streptophyta; class Magnoliopsida; order Ranunculales; family Berberidaceae; genus Berberis; species Berberis vulgaris. Next base: position 15,966,296 of record OY747128.1, on the reverse strand, counting down.
ACCCATCTTCTACAAAATGAAGTCCAAGTAGCTCCAGACTACATTATCAAAAGCTTTAGCAAAATCAAGCTTGATCATCACCACTGGTTTTTTCCCTTTCTCCCTAGAATCCATCAGCTCATCAGCTCACAAAGGGCTATCACAAATCTATCTTCCCAACCCAAGATGGAAGCACACTGAAATGGAGAGGTGATCTTGTGAAGCACCAATTTAAGTCTAAAAGCCAACTTTGGAGATAATTTGTGTTAGAATTGCCAGCGGAAGCAATAAGCAAAAAACTAGAAACTTCAACTGACAAAGTTTCTTCAATCTGACAAAGTTTCTTCAATCTGAAAATGTTTCTCTAAACTTCAAAAAAATGTGTATTACATAAGCCAATGGCCTTAATTTATATTTGACCTAAACTATCTAAGCAAGTAACTAGTTTCCTAAACACAATAGAAACCTTAAACCTAATTCCTAATTAGACTTGTACTCCTAGTTGGGCCTTAACATGGATTAACCTAATTATTAATTAATGATATTGTGAACGAGCTTCAACCTACTTGGCATATTGCTTTGCTTTTACCAGGGTGGGGCATTCCGAACCGAAAACCGGCCCTGACTGACCCAGTTGGTCCGAGCTGTTTTAATATTTTTTATTTTCGGTTTGGTTTTTACTTTTTAGGCCCGGCGCGAATATCTCGGTCTGGTCCTTAGTGTCAGATTCCAAAACCCACCGGTTAACAGGCCTGGCCCGAGTTCCACTTAATTTAATTTCATTCGTTCCTTTACACTCCACTGTCCACTCATTTCATTTCACTCCACTCCATTTTAATCTTTCAACTCCACTTTCATTTTACTCCACTCATTTCATTTCACTCCACCCCACTAATAGATTAAAATAATCATTCAACTCCCCTTTCATTTCATTTGACTCAAAGCTTTCTCTCTCTCTCACAGAATAGAGCAAATACCTACAAGAAAGCCTTCTTTCAATCCACTCATTTGTCATTTCAATTCATTTCACTCCACTCATTTCAATGCATTTCAATGTGTTTGACTTAAAGTTTTCTCTCTCTCACATAACAGAGCAAATACTTCCAAGAAATCCTTCTTTCTCTCCACTCATTTCAATTCATTTCGAGCAGAGCTTATGGCAATGGCCTTCATGTAATCAACAACTAAATACCCACTCAATTGGAAGACGAGATTGAAAGATGGATGAAGGCAACGAATATTGCACTCCATATATTTTCCCCAGTGAACGCAGGCTTTGTGATCGGATCTACTTCGGCTTCTCTTAGGCTGCGGATCTTTCGTTCATGGAGGTTTGTAGGGGTTCAACTATTCAACTTCTGAACTTAGTGGATGCGAATGCAATTGGAAGTAGATCGCTAGAGAGGTTGTTCAAGATTCTGGATGTGTTTGAGACCCTACGAGACTTAGTTCGAAGCTGTGTTTTCGCATTTCTTAGGAAAGAAGATGTGTTTTCGGGTTTAAACCGAGACCGGCTCAACCCGACATTCGGGTAATCGGGACCCCGGTTAACCGGCCTTACTTGGTCTGGTCTCGGTCCTCTATATTTTAGTCTTCAAATATTCGGTTCGGGCCTCGGTCTTGGATTTTTGAGCCGGTTACCCGGACCGTCCCAGCCCAACCCTAGCTTTTACCATGGTAGTAAGCGAAATTATATCCAAAGCCTCCTGTATAAGCTTAGAAAGTCCATGTAAATACCTGTCAACCTTTTCATTTTCAGTCAATGTTTTAAAAGGCGATTGAGGCGTACAAATTGAGGCGCGAGTCGACGCGGGGCGCACAGAAATCGCCTCTACGCGAACGAGTTGAGGTGCCAATTGAAGGCGAGCGCCTTCATGTTCCGAAGCGTACGCCTTGAAGCATTTTGAGGCGTACGCTTTTGTAATTCCTGATCATCTAATCAGCTTCAGATCTCTAAAACGATCCAACGGCTGACAGCCATTATCATTTCATTTGCAAAAACCTAATAGATTTCATTTCGGTTCCTCGTTTCATTTGCAGACAGAGAAGAGGGGAAGGAAGAAGAGAAGAAGAAGAGTAGATCGAATCGAACCAGGAAAAGGAACCATCGATCGACCGATCGAACCAGGAACCACGGTCGATTGAAGCCGTTTCTCATCTGCGATTCGCACTTTGGACGGTAAGGTATACTTCTTTTAGTTCTTCAGTTCTTGGCTTCTTGCTTATTCAGTTCTTCTTTAGTTCTTCTTCTTCTTAAGCTCTTCTTCTTCAGCACTTTCGGTGCTTAAACTGATCATCAGTTGAAGTTGTATTTTTCGGTGCTTTCACAATCGCGATCTTCAGCTCCGCTGTTTGACTCGCGACTTTGGCGATTCCGATACTCGTTTGGTCCTTCACCATTCCAATCGCTTTTCGCAACGCCATCACCACTAGTGGTCTGACTTCTAGTTCTTCGCTCCAACGTCTAGAGTCAAAGGGACCTGGATGGATGTGTATTGTTTTGGAAAGATTAAGATGGGTTAAAGATTAGGTAATCTTTGGGTTCTTCTTCTTTTATGCTTTTGTTAAAGAAAGCTACAAAGTTTATAAAGTGGAATTAGATTACCAAGCAAAGCACGAAATCTTGGTAGTGGTTCACAGTTTAATTTTTTAAACAAGTTGAACAAAGGTCATATTAAATTAATTCTTTATTTATTAATATTTCTTTTTTTCGGAGTAAATACAGTAAGATTTGTTTTGTACGTTGTTGCTAAAAAGTGAGATGTCATACAGTGCAAACACCTCAAGTATCTCTGTAAATTACTTCTTTGCCAAGTGTGATAATGTATTTCAAATTTTCCATGTTCATCAACAATTTTATCAACACTTGTACTCAAGGCGTGCTTGTCGACGGAATATCATGATCAATATGAGCAAAACAATTTGTTAGATATCAAGCTCTTAAGAAACACAATTTGTTACAAAAAAACGCCTCGCTACGCTTCGCCTCGGAAAAAGCTTGACCGCCTCAAGTCTTAAAAACGTTTTTTTAAACATTGTCTTCAGTCTAATGCACAAAAGACGAAATTCCTCAGTATATTTAGAAGCTGTAGGCTTGCCTTGTGTAAAATTATGCAACCTGCCAAACATATCTCGCTGATACATCTTTGGGGATGAAAGCACGTTGTAATAATTTTTTCATCTTAGGCCAAGTCTGAACCGGTGCCTTCCCCAACAAATGTCTCTATGTGATCAAATCTCTCCACCAATTAGATGCGTACCCTGTAATTTTGTTGCAACTACGCGCACAATATTAATACCTGTTAGAGACATATTCCAAAACCTTGTCTATTTGGTCCAATCAAACAAAAACATCAGCATCACGAGGACCAACATAAGTTGGAACATCCAATTTAATATCACCATGTTGTATATGTTTCAAGCAACAGACACAACGATCTAAAGTCATTTATAAAACATCAAAATTATTCTCACCTCCATAAGCATCAAGATGGACTCGTCCCCTTTGATTGGGAGGACAAAAATTGGCTCATTGCGGTGGTTCATAGAAGTTCAAATCGAAGTCATAGCTCTGTCCCGAGGGGGTACATAGCATGTCATCTCTGATGCACCGACTCTCCGAAAAACCCCCATATCACGTGTCAAATACGTGTCAGACATGGACACGCGCCCGACACGTATTTGACACGTGGTCAACGATCAAAATTCGTTGACAGACACCGACACGTCTTGGACACGGTTCAGACACGTTATAACATCTCCTCTTCAATCGATCCTTCATGTTTCAAAGTTCAAACCCTAATTACTGAGAACAGAGAAAAGAGGGGAGAAAAGAGGGTTGAGCCTGAGACTTCCTGAGAGATCGATCGACAGAGAGAGAGGGAATTGATCGAATGAGAGAGAGGGAGAGACCGCACTCCTCTTCTTGGAGCTTGAGGGAAATGCCATGGACGGGGCCCCGCTGGATCCGCTTCATGAGGTGAGTGGAGAACCCCGCGATCTTGTTGCAGAGGCGCTTCAAAGGGATGATTGCGACCTCTTCCAGGATCTTCTTGTTCGTGTGGAAGTCTAGTGTCATGCGCGAGTAGTAGCGCTTCACTATCTTTGTGCGGACTCGTCCCATGCTTGCTGTTGCTGGTGGTGAGAGAGACGGAGGAGAAGGAGAAGACGAGAGTAGTGAAGTATAGGGGCTAGGGTTTCGCTTTCTTGGTTTCTTGATCTTTTAAATGGGGACGTTTATGGGTTTTTCATGTTTGTTACTAGGTTGGGTTGTATTTGAGCCCGTTGGTTAAACTAGATCTTTGATCATGGATGGGTTGGATTTGAGAACGTTGGAGAAAATACAGGCCATTAATTTGGGTTTTCCATAGGCCTACTCTGATGTTGGATCAAGAAATATCCAATTCTAACAATAAGTTGGGCGTCGTTGAGTGAAAATAGTCCAAAAACCCAAAAGCTTTAAGAATCCATTTTGTTTCTGGTTAAAAGAAAAAAGGGTTGTTAAGGTGGCATTTATGATGCATTTGTAATTTTGAATGAATGAATTTGAATATTTTATTGATATGTTTGGATTGTTCAATAGTATTATTTATGATTTTATGTTCATATGAGTTAAAAAAAATTCATGTAGCCGATCCCGAAAATATTGGGAATGGGCTTTGATGATGATGATGATGAGTTAAAATATATATATATATATATTAAAAAAATAAGTTTGACCGTGACGCCGAGTCATCGAGTCCTATTTTTTTGAAAATTGCTGAGTCGCCGTGTCGTAACCGTGTCTGACACGACATGCGTATCCGAGTCCGTGCATCATTGCATGTCATGCATTGGTGAATAACATGTCCATCAAAATTTGAATCATGAAGTGGGACATAGTTATTTCTAGGGTGGCGCATAGCGACAGAATCACTTGAACTTGAATCAACTTCATGGGGTGGTACAAACAAAGCATGGGGTGCAAATAACTTCCTCTTCCCAAATTAACTTTTGCACGATCTGTTCTTGAGTGTTTTGTTCCAGCGCGATCTATTCTTGCATGATCTGTTCGTGCATGTTCATCAGAGGACGATGAGGAAGAAAATGGTGATGATGATCAACAATGAGGACGATGGCGTGCAAAAGGACGGCATGGGATCAATCCATCCAGACGTTGATGGCGGAACAATGCATCAGCCCTTTGACGATTTTGATCGATCTGCAGCGTCACGGGTCAACGCGATGGATTTGCAACTTCTTGTTGCAGAACGGTGGCAGTCACGCTCAGTCGATGGTTTGAATCAGGTAGGCCTCGTCCCTTAGTTCCTATATATTTTCCTTTGTTGTTGGTTGGGGTAGGGTTTGTGTTGTCCACCATTTTTTTTAGTTTTCTGTGCTGGAGAAATTTGTTGGGGGTTTTGTACAAAGCGCAACTTGCGATGCGCAAAGTTTTCATATCTCATATCTAGCAACCCTAGACTTAAAGAGATTTCGACCAAATCGGGGAAATTGGGATTGCTCTCCGCAGCCACCCTTTTTTTCTTGCAATCCCCTTCATAGAGGATGTTGTTGCAAATTACTGAGTTTGGGTATTAATCCTCCAAATTAGTAATGTGGGGTTTCATGTCCTCAAGACGCGACAACTCGCGGATAGCCTTAATATCTGACTCTGAAAGGTCAGGTTCATCATCCGCACCTACGTAATCATCAAAGGAATGTGCATTTTCCCAATCAACAGCAATAGGGTTCATCTTGCTTGAGACAAATCTGAAAAGATCTCATCTCGATGTCCAACCTCAAGACGCGACTTTTCGCAAATAGCTTCAAGTTTTTGACAAAACAAAAGAAAGAAGTTAATTGCTCTGAGATGTCTGCAAGGACTTTATCCATGCGCTCCATCCTTGCATTGGTGACTCTAATTCCCTTGGACGACATCTTTGTCCAAAGATTTTACCGTTCCGATACCAATTGATAGAATCAATTGACAGTGGAAGCGATAAATAAATAATAGAAACTTGAATTGACAAAGTTTCTTCAATCTAAAAGAATTTTCTAAACTTCAAAAATTATCTATTACATGGGCCAATGGCCTTAATTTATAATTGAGTAGTTTGCTAAGCAAGCAACTAGCTTCCTAAACAAAATAGAAACCTTAAACCTAAGTCATAATTGGACTTGTACTCCTAGTTGGGCATTAACATGGATTGACCCAATTATTAATTAATGCTCGTACTAATATACCATCAATTTTGTAGACCCATGAAGATGGCTAATATACTAGAGTTGTATTCAGTCTCCAATCTAAAAAAAAAAGTGTTGTTAAAGTCGGAAACAACTTTCATGAAATCCCATTTGATGATGAACCAAGCTTTAGAGTAAAACTCAACTATAAAACCATTCATGTTTGTTGCTTTATCTTTTTGGAGCTCTCCCAAAGCAATGATAACATCCTTCTCAGTTATGTTAGCTTCCAGCAGTCTAGCATCATCACTTATAGAGAACAGTTAGGTCTCCATTTTCGTTTTTCTTTATACAGACCAGTATAAAATTCAAAAATGTGAGCAGAAAGCTTATGGGTGTCTGTTTCAACATCATCCCCAAAAGTCTTCTCCAGTTTGCAAGTTTGTGGTAGATTTTGGAGCATTGTCCTCAAGCAGCATATTCTGAATACCTGCTCTCCTCCAAAAATATGATCACTTCTAATCAAACACTCAAGTTTGTCTTCCAAACTTCTTCTGTCACTGAAATCAGCCTCAAATAAGGCACTATCCTCCTATTTCAAATCAAATTCAGCCCCCAATCTTGGCCTTTACTTCGGAGATAAGACAATAGGTTTTACCATAAAAAAATTTTGTCCAATTTAAAAGGAACTTAGTTTTATTCAGTCATAAACCCAGCAGCACTACAATTGTGACACCTTTCCAGCCCTCCTCAATAAACTGTGAGAGATTAGACACTTTTTTAAATAAGCAAGCTAGAAGAAGCATAAAAAGAGAAGGCTACATAAATAAATTTGCCAATGAGAAGTCTACATCACCGACATTGGTGTCCTTTAGAATGCCCCAAGTGGTGGCCCAGCACCACAATGTCTTGTATATGCCCATACAATGGGAGGTGTGAAGTTAGTTAAGGCTTGAAACCAAGAAATTAGACACTTCAAACAAAGAAATGTTAAAAGAGAAATCGGGAGGCTTGAAGTTATTTAAGGGAGTATGGTGATCAGACCCAACCTCCCCTAATAACAACTCAATTATTTCCCCAAAGTAATCACTCCAACTACTGTCACGAAAATTTTGTCAAGTCTGCAAAGAAGGGGGGTTTCTATGATTGGCCAAGCGTACTTGCCACCTTTAAGGCAGAAATCCATCAGCTGAAGAAAACTCACCAAAATATTAAATCTGTTCATGCATGTATTTCTGTTCCTGCAGTCTTTCTTTTCCTCCATCAATCTAACCACATTGAAGTCACCACCCAACAGCCAAGGGGACTCAATCCTGCTTGCACACTATGTTGTTGTGGGGTGGGGGTGGGGGTGGGGGTGGGGGCGGGGGGGGCAGGTTTCCGCCAAGGCTCTATATTCACTTTAAAGCGCCTCGGGTCTTAGAGCGCCACAAAGCCATACACTAGTCAAGGTGGATTTATAACACTAAAATCTCTACCCTACCAAAAAAAAAGGCTCCGCCGCGGCAATACCTCACCTCGCCAAGGCTCTAGAGGTAGACCTTGGCACCTCATGCCCCGCTTCGCCCCTGACAACATAGCCTGCAAGATCAGTTAATTCCAACCAAAATTGCTCCCTATAGGAATATTCACTAGGCCATAAACATTAGTACATACCCATGTCAAATCTTGAACTTTACCCTTGAGTTTAAGAGACAAAGTAAAGGCTCCTTCCAAAGTCTCTCCTTCAAAAACATCAGCATCTCGTATGGTTGATAAACATCCTAATCTCGTTAAATAGCCCACACTCTTACACCCACAAGCTCTATTCCCCCACAAATCTCAAACATCTGTATGACGCTCAACATCAGGAGAAGTCTCAAGCAAATCCATAGAAGCTCTTACTTTATCAAACCCTCCTAAACCTTTACAATTCCAAGTAAGAATTTTAGGAAACATGAGAAACAAAGACCACCCCTTGAGAACTCTCTCACTGTTCTCTCTCCCCATCTCTACTACCACCTCCATCACCAACGAGAAGGCGCACTTCAACAACCCTCTCATCTTCTCCTTTTTAATTACTAACAGTATTTTGAAGGCCCTTTGTACCCCTTGTTATTGAGCCTTCCCTCACCCCAAAGCAGGCAAGCATTTCTTTCTCATTCCAATATTAACTTGGGTGAGAATTTTATCGAAAATAAAGCTACCCTCACAGGGGTATATGCACCCAAACCAGTACGTCTTTTTTTGGTAGAAAGAGTGAAGAAGGCTCTGATAATAGTATTTTACCCTAAATTAACCTGAATAATAATTGTTTTCAATGGTTTTATTGAAATAAAATCATCATCATCAAAGCCCGGCCCGATACTTTCGAGGGCTCATTGGAAGCTTAATTCATCATATCAAGACCAAGATTTACATAAAGGCTCAAAACCCTTATTTATACATTACTAAGCTTGCTAGAATACCGTCCTACAATGGAAATCCTAACCCAAGTGGCTTCTTAAGAAAGCTAAACAAAACCCTACATGTTAGCCTAGGCCCGTAGACTAAACAGTGGACACCCGAACCACTTATTAAAAAAATTAAATAAGATAATACTCTACTCTTATGTTCCATCATTTTTAAGAGCAATAAAATTTTGGGAACATTCCATATCTTCTTCCTTGTGAAATCAAGGATGTTTCAATATTCTGTGGATGTCCATTCAATGATCATTTTTTCTTATCAGTAAAACAACAGCATAATAATATAAATAATATGAAAAACTTTGTGAATGAGAAAGTCATAAGGGAGAAAGCAGAATACAAGTAAGCTATTACAGTTTGAATACGTTCTCCCAATAAAAAATACACGTGAAATACCACCCTTAGTCATGTCCTAAATATTTCCCCATACCAAAGCCAGGTCTCGAATGTCAAGGCAATGGGAGTTGAGGTCTTTCTTTAATCCTCTTAATATCCTGTTGTTTCTCTCTCTCCAAATGACGCAAATGCCAGCAAGGACTCTTCTCCGGAACCAGTTGCCCTTTTGTGGAGCAAGCATCATTTTTCCAGGCTATAATCAAAGAGATGATCTTCCAGAGGGATGCAAGCTGAAGCTTCTGAACACAAAGTACTACAAAGTTGCTTTTTGAAATTACAAAAGATGATTGATGGTTTCTTCTTCTGTTCACACATGCTGCATCTATTGGAATAATGAGACCTATTTTCAGTAAATTATCCAAAGTTAGGAGTTTGCCAAGTCATCACCCACACTAGGAAGTTTACTCTATGGGAACCTATTTAAACCCAAAAGATGCATTACCAAAATTGGAGTTAAGGGACCCTTGGCCTGCGATAGCCATATTGAAACTGAGTTTAGCTTGATGCATATTGTTAAGATGAAAACTAGCAGAGTATTCTGTCTTCTTCCTCAGATAGAATAATACCTTGCAGGAGTTCAATCAACTGCAAGTTCACTGTCTCTAATGCCCCTTCTCAAAGCTAGATCCCAGCTAGCTAAGTTGGCTTGATTACCTCTGTAAGCTTGCGTTATTGTTATTTATTTAGGGAGAGTTGGAATATAGTTCTATATTGCTGCATAAGTGGTTTCTTTCCGCACCAAGAGTCAATCCTCAAGAGCTCACCTTGTCACCTTTTCCAACTTCAAAAGAAATATTTCTTTCAAATTGGGACTTATTCATCATTGCTCTCCACGAAACACAAGCATAAGTAGTGCTAATGTTGGTGTACCATCCATTCTCTTGCAAGTCATACTTTTCTTGTATAATTGTTCTCCACAAGGCCCTTTCCTCATTGCCAAACCTAAATATCCATTTGGAAAGACGAGCCTCACTGAATTGTTTGTGTCTCGTGATGCCCAAACACCTACTTCTTTAGGTTTACAAACCTCTTTCCAGTTCATCAAGTGCGAGCTTTTTAAATTAGCATTTGCGCTCAAGGAAGTTTCTACCAAAAAAAGTATATCATATGTGATGGAGGTTGGGATGATGGTAGCTAACGTCATGAAATCTGCAATACTGGCTAAAGTGCTTTTGATAAGGGTGTCTGCCTTGGAGAGAAACTGCTAGCCTACTAGTGATTTTGTCAATGATGAGCTCCCAAACCTGCCTACTTGGGTATTTAGCACCCAAGAGGCGTTCCCCAAGTACTTAATAGCTTACATGCAAGATATCCATATTAAAATTTGAGACTTTCAAAACACATATTCAAAAGTTCCCAAGTTTTTCATGGACGACTAATTAGAAAGATTCCATAGTTTATGATTACTCAACTAAGGAGTGGTTCCAAGTTCCAACATAATGTGTTTCACAAATTTGAAGAAAGAAATTTACCGATAATGGATCATAGGTTTCAGCATGCCGGTCACATGCAGTAATGTCTGACCAAAGACAAGCAAAAAGAAGGGTCCCCACAGCCATTAACCATAGAAAGCCTGCTGATAAATCCAATATGGGACTATCTGGGGAGTACATAAGAATCTCCACTACATGGAAAAACATTTAATTAGCCATACGTTCACCGTATAAAAAGATTACTCAAAAGCCTAGGAAAAATATATAGATAGAGATGAAATAAAAAGACGGTGATGCGACAAATGGTCCTCGTCATCCAACACTGCTGAAAAAAAAACTATATATTCATGTTTGTGGTGTTTTCACATTTTCTTGAGGTTTGTTACGTTCCTAATTCATTCTAGCCGCAGATGCCCCCCCCCTCCCCAAAACAAAAACAAAAACAAAAAACACGACAACAATGGCAAGTGAGAAACAAGTCAATACATATCAATGTCCGAAATTTTAACATATCCAAAATCCAAAATAGCTGTTCTATTAGCAAGTGTTTCTCGTCATAACACTTTAAACAAGCCAAGTCATACTAATGACAAGAAGTCAAATATATTAGTCATCCCCTGAGCTAATTCCATCATTTTATCTCCATCATTCCCTAAATGGCAAATTACTGTAAGCAATAAACACAACAAAGGATAAGAATGAGAGCATGGACGTGCTATTATTCTTTGCTTTACTAAAAGCAGAGAGGATAAAACAACACACACCTGTGATCTTTATTTAGAGAACTTTTCCCTTTAGCCACACTATTTGAAGTGAAATTTGACTTTTGTGGTTAGTTTTGTGTGTCACTTTCATTTAATTATAGTTTTTCTGCATACTTTTGAGGTTAGTTTTGTTGTCACTTTCATTTAATTATAGTTTTTCTGCATGGGAAAAAATCATAAGGCACCGCAAGGAAAATGTGCAAAATATAACACATCTTGAAGAAGGTGATAAAGAAAATTATAACCTGCAAATAATATGACATGTTTAGATGAGAAACATATGCAAACTAAAGTAAGAAAAAGAGTCTCACAATATACAAATTAAATGGCTCACCCTTCTGTCCAGATGAAATATATTTCTTGATATTTTCTCCAGCAGACTTGCGGATCATCACAGTAGGAATCTTGATGTCCAAAGATGTATCATTTTGAGGACAGCCCATCTGGTCAAGCTCTGCACACAGAGAGAGATAGAGATGCGGAAGGTCAAACATCTGATGTTGACAAGACAACTGTAACTAGGAAGGGGACCTAATTTGAAGACTGAACATAACTTTCTCTTCATAATCAAGCCCAGAATCCTTAAAATACCCACCTTCTTTTTCATTTATTACTAGTAAACCAGTAGCACCTCCTGACTCTGCAACTTGTGCTTTAATTGTGAAGTCACAAACTCCACGCACAGACAAAGCAATAGAATTCGATAGCTTCAAAACAGAATAACAAACATTTTGTTCAGAACCGAACACACACTAAAAAAGCAAGAAATATAACATTGTGAAAGCTTAAGATCACGTCAACTAGGATTTCATACTTCTTCCTTCTATATTGCTTAGGCAGATCAAAGTTTGTGGATTTGCATTGTATGTCAAGCTCCTTCATTTTTCTTCAAGAATGGAAAGGGTGATTGACAACCCACTTTCTTCCCTCTTCTTAATGACTGTGGAAGCATTAAGAAGGATGGTGATTAAAGTAAAGAGTGAGCTTCATTTCAGGTTTTAAGGTGCAAGTAGAGACTCGTGGCATAACAATTTCATTTTGCAGATGACACCATCTTTGTCCTAAACTATGTCAAGACTCAAACAGAGAATCTTGGAGTATAAAAATGGTCCAATTTTAGTGGACACTTTTTCGTGCATGACAGTAATTAAAAAAATGAATAAATAAAATAAATAAAAAATAGAGGAGGAGATACTGTATATGTAGTTCTGTTCTAATTAATTGTGAACACAATGCCTAAAGAACTTGGGGGCAAAAACTATCTAAAGATATTTCCTAGCCAGTTGTGTGACCTTTAACAAAAGGTTAGCAACATGGAAGTCGACCTTTCATCTAAAAGGGGGAAGAACAGGGAAGGAATCATGGAAGTTACTTGGAAAGTTTCTAAATCTCCAAGGAAAGAAGAAATAAGTAGAGATAGGGGAGACTGTCAATTGGAGAAATGAAGTTTGTTGCACTTTTTGGTGTCATGAATCGTGTATCGTTTGTTGAGGAAGATGATAGATGGTTTGGAAAGAGGATAGAGAGATGGCTATTTTTTTTTTCCAAAAAGATAAAATATTATTGATTACTTTGATTACCAAAATACAAAAAAGAGGCAACCTTGAAACCATCATGGTTTCAAAATCAACATATTCCAATTGGAAAACAAGCGATCAAAGAACAAGCCCTTAAAGGACGGAAGATGGGGTACCCAACTCAAGATGGCTAGGGAACATTTGCCCACAGGGTCTTTCTCAGATTTGCCAATGAAGTTGGTTTGGAGGACAAAAGGAACAGACCCTCAAGTGCCAACCTAGGTTCCTCCAAGCCCAAGTTGCTAGTGACAATAACCCATGAATGAATCCACTATAGAACAGAGGAGGTGAAACCAAATTCGTCCAGAAAAGCTTTCAAACCTGACAAATTCAAGTTTCAAGCGTTTATTGTTAATCCATTGAAAGATGTGAACTATGTGTCCAAAAATTTTGGCCACTTAACCCTGCTAGTAAGACAAATGAATTGGCTGTGACTAACTGAATAGTAATGCGCAATGCTTAAACAGTGACATTTCTCAAGCCTTCTGTACAAAAATTAAATCAGATCAAATATGATGTGCCTAAACAAAGAGTACAACAACCAGTACACAGCTTCTCAAGTAAACTACTTGTGCTACTTGAGTAGTTCTTGAAATAGTTCCAAGTAATAATTTCGAAGATATTTTTTAAAGGAAGGGAATAACCTTTGAAGTGGAACTTGTACATCCATCTAAGGGATTTGACAAAGCTGCGGGTAACTTGAGAGATTTCTCGACAGTCTTTGGCAGAATAGCACCAAAGCTAGCAATTTCTCCATCAAAGGTTTCCTGTTCATCTCCATTCACCCAATTCTTCACCTTAACCTGAAAATTGAATCAAAATACAGTTGCAGTACAATCATATTAATAAAAATAATACTATTGAAACGTGAGCTAACAGATTTTGTTGTTAAGATATCACATCAGACCCATACACAGAAACTCGACAAATAAATGAATAAAATGGACAAAACAACAATGAAGCTTCCATGCAACATATTAGATAAAATAGAAAAAATCAAAATAAACAAATAAATACAACTTTTAGAGAGAATTTCAAATTTTATTGAGAATCAAAGAAAAACAAACAAAGAAAAGAGATTACAGTGGCCAAAGTCCCCTCCACTCCGGGACCAATAAGAAGGCATTAAACATTCCAAGCCAAAATATGAATCACATAGCATCCCGAAGAAGTATATGAACCCCATTCGACACATCAGCCTGTGTTTCCTAACCCCCATTGTAAACCACCTGTTTACCCGTCTCGATTTCATGATCTTCAGGACAGCCCCCGGCCCCTACCCAGTTGGCTGAGGCCATCACCCTTGGCTTATCACCACCCACGCCTCTCTCAATCACTTTCTCCTCCACCCCTTGGAGCGTTTCTCTCACTTGTTCCTCGTTAGGCTCAAGGAACCTCAATTTGGCATAAAAGCCGCCGCGTCAAGTTCCATATCTGCTAAAATTGACCATTACACACTGACTGACCCACAATAGAAAGAGAAACAAGGAAAAGAAGAGGAAGAGAGAGGGGGGAGGATAAATGAAGCATAGGACATGGCATCTCGTGGCATGTGTCCTACCTTCTAAAGTTTTGGGCTTCTAACTCCTTCGCTTATTGTTTGCCAAAATTTAGACATGGCTTCTAAAGTTTGCCACGTCACATTAAAATATAATACACTTCTATAATTTGGCTTCTAAAATCTTGGCTTATTCTAGATGCTCTCACCTCTCCAGAGCCATTGACCAGTTCAACCAATGACATATTGACACCCTTCCTTCCGTATACCAATCTAATTGAAAGGCCTACCATCACCAGACAGTTGATGCCCATCAAGAGAACCTTCCTTCATATCTTCACCCACTTTTATCACCTCCCTCGGCCACGCACCACGTGTCCCCCATCACTCTCACCAATTGGAATGTTGACAGCCCTTCTCTCATCTTTCTCATGGATCTCCACCTCACCCCTTTTGTTTGCATTGTTCACCTTCTCACCACACAGCCCATTGCCACCATCAAACCCCACCCTTCCACCTGTTTGTTCCCCACTACCATTGGACCTACCCTCATCTGAGTCATCAACTCCTTCTCCATTCAACACTTTTTTCCTTTTCATTCTATTTTCCAACCATCCTACAACACTATAGGCCACCCTTCTCATCCTCTGCCGAAGAAGCAACAATGTTGGTACCTCCTACCACCACCTGGCAATGGGACGGTCGTCCATCAAAACCAGAAGCAGGGAACATCAATGGATATACATCGAAGTCCTTGTCTTCCTCCACTAGCACCATTTGCTTGCACACAAATGAGAGATCAATCCATCTTTGTACGCTTGAGCATGCCCCTCACTGTTTAGTACTCCACCTCCATATCTATCCCTTTGTTGGCCTTTAGCGGACATCTTACAGACTGATTCTCACCATTTCTGTATATGACTGTGAGACTCCTACTTTGCTTGGGTCCTCCCCTCTACCTGCTGAAGGAGACATTTTGTGCTGGAGCATTCTAGCTTCCCCTTTGCACCTACATCAACTCCTCCAACCTTCTGCATCTTTCCCTATGAAACCATGCCCTAAAAGATATCTCCCAAACATGTTCTCCTTTGCGTGAAGAACCATGAGCTCAAGCCCCTCCATCTCCAGTTGACAATCTTGTCTTTTTGTGTAGCATCCCTCTTGCAAAAGGTTGATCATCCACTCCAATCCACTTCCTCCACAAGAATCCTCACAGATTTCCTCCTGCTTGCCTCAACTTTGGAGAGACACTTATCCTTTTTACCATCTACTGTAAGCTCCTTGCCCTCAATCTTGAAACCAAACCTCAAGCTACCATTTTGCAAACCACCACCATCCTTCACAACACTCTCTCCACTATCCTCTCAAGTCTCATCTTGATAGCAATGGAGATATCATGAAAGTCCTCAAGGTGGTGCTTATTTTCCCCCAAACCGCCGCAGATAAAGGAAGCTCAAGTGAGTCCAAGGAAGATAACTAAGACAGTTATAGCGGAGGGGCTGATAATGATTATGCAGTGATAATGAAATTTTTTACATTATAATGGAAATAAAAAGAAACATCGAATGAGAGTGGCTAGACAAGAAAACCAGACTCCAAGATAAATTTATGAAAAATCACAAGAAGCGTACATGGGATTTAGATAACAAACTATGTTTGGTACAAAGTTTATTCAAAAGGAGGATATGACAACGAGTTTTCAAACTTGAATATTCTTGTAAAAACTAATACATACACTTGTAGGTTGTAACCAAGGAGCAAAACACAATTACTAATCATAGATGAAGAACTAATTCTCTGATTCATCAACCATTACCCAGTTCCTCACTTTATTTTTGTTTTACTTTTTTCCTCTTCTGCTTTTTCTCAATTTTTCTCATCTTAGAAACCTCATAGATTTACCATTTAGTTACTTTGGTGTTGTAAAATCCCACTGAAAGAAGTGCTGCCAAGATTCTGTGATTTGCTTGCAAGGAAGAGGGGTTTGTAGTCTAAGTAAAGACAAGTTCACTGAAACCTTCGCATAGAAAGGGCCTACATGACTGGAAAGTTTAAGACATCATTCATCTAACTGAGGTTATTGAGATTATGAACCAAGTCATCTGTAGCAAAGAAGAGGATGGATGATATTCAATGTGGTTAAGAGATTGAAAGTTATCAGCTATGCTCCTTTTACAAGCACCAAGCGCTGCAAGACCAAACGATGTCCCTTCAAAAAAATATCTCTTTTTTTTTTGTTTGGGTGTTACTTGGAAACATTCTATTGTTGGGGCGCCTCAACAACATCATATTTGAATGTATTTCAATATCTTCTGTTTTCCGACTTCTAACAACAATCTTTTTTTTTTTTTGAAAGATAAGCGTGCCGCCGGTGGTATAGAACCCAAGACGTGGGGTTCAAACCACCACAGCCTTAACCATCAAACCAGGTTACCATTGGCTTCTAACAACGATCTTCATAAGTAGAGCAAAAAATGCTACTTCAAACATGAATTCCTCCACCTAGATGTCTTTCTTCAATATGATACCACCATTCACCAAGCCAAACACCATCCCCAAACTTTATTGCATCTCCCGGCCCCCAATTTGCGGAAAACCTCATAAGTTAACGCAATTATAGTTTGTGGGATATCTCCGAATACGCTCACCTCTTCTACTTCCAAATATTTGGCTTACCCAAACCTCACCAATATTAGTTCTTCAAATTTGGCGTACAAAGTTTCAATTTCTATCACCCAAACTTGAATTCAATTTTTCCAATTATCATCTTTCCATTAATTCTCAAATTTCATCACGCCAAACTTTAATTTTGCAATTAGGATAGCTACCAGTACAATACAATGCAGAGACATCAAAACCCACACCTCAAAAAATTGAATTAGGGATCGATGAGTTCGCTTACCATTCTCTGTGCGTTGTTGCATTTAGGATTGATGAGCGGCTTGGAGACATCAGCAGCACCGACGGAGACCAAGAGAAAAGCTAAGAAGAGGAGGCGATGAGTAGTAGTGGTAGGTGCAGAGAATGCCATAGCCGCCGCCTGCATAGATTCAAAACTCTTCGGAGAAGAGGGATAGAAAGAGTTCTTCTTTCTCCTCTCTCGTCCTCCGTAAACTAACTCTTGTTGAAGTTGATTTTTGTGAATCCCACAAATTGACGGCTAGCTCTTCCCTCTCTCGCACCTTTTTTTTAGTTTATTTCAACTAATCTTCTTTCTTTTCTTTACCGTGTTGACGTACAGAACCAAAAAAATCTGAGATTAGATTTTGATTCTTGTTGTATACAGAGGGCGACCTCACAGCAAGAAGATGCTAATTTTGTGCCTCAAGAAGGAGTTTCTATGTGTAGTCTATTGGGTTTGATCGCAACAACTCTTTGTTACATCGATATTTTGTAATGTTTGATTGTAACACCAATCTAAAATATCTAACACCAACTTAAGTATGGTAGTTGACTTTTTTTTTTTTTTTAATTTAGAAGTATTAATAACATCAAAGAGAGACTAACAATGGTAAGAACTTGTTAACCAAAATCTCATTGACTCCATCAGTTTTCCTATTGAATGTTAAATATCATATTTATGAAACCTATATTGGCTACTTAAATCAATGTTATAGTTACTTCTAAAGACTTTCAATAGCTTCCCAAATTTGGAGGAACGTGTTTTGTTTTGCAATAATTAACTGCAAACACTTAAATATGATTATGCAAATAGAATATATACACTAGTTCAACTGATAGACTTGTGGCTAATGGTACCACAATTTAATAGTCCAAACCCTGTCAGTGACATTTGTTGTGAGGGAAGGTTAAGGGATAAAAAAAAATTGAAAAAAAAAAAACCCAATTCACAAAGTGGGACCTAATAAAAATGTAAAATGATGTTCATCAACAATGGATGGGCTGACCAAACCCTCACATAGTAAGATCAAATTTTTAAATAAAATAAAATTTAAGTATATCAACAATTTCCAAAAAAATATAAACTTTTAACATGCTACAAAAAAGATCTAAATAAAGCCTCTTAAAACCCAAAGTAAACTGTACATTATAAAATTTGTGAGAATAAAATTTACAAAATGTGGTTGGGCACACAAAGCAAAATTTAAAATTTAAATCTCAAAAATAAAAAATAAAGCCTCAAGCATATAAAGATTGCCTACCACTGTGAAATATTCTTTTATTACAAGCATTCTTTTTATTTACTAGTTTGCGTCAATTAGTTTAATATCATAACGGTGGGAATGACCTTCAACCGTACCATGCATGACCAATGTCTCCATGGCGTATAAAATCAATTTGAGAAACCTGATTACTTTAGCGAATACTCACATTAAGATAATACTGATTGCCGAAAAAACAACTGGAACAACTTTAGTAGAATTGCAAAGAGTAAAATAGTGACTTTGCACATAATAGTTGCCTAGCCCAGTTTTTAGCCATGCTCGAAATGGCTCTCCATCTAAGTATTGATTATGCTAGAGACAATTCTCCATCGAGGTCTTTTGCTCAGGATGTTTCTCTGTCAGTCCTGATCTGCTTAGGGTATGACTTATGATTCTGACTCCGCTCAAAACAGTTACTTGGACGAGTCCTGACACTACCCAGGACGAGACTACTATCTAGACAAGATTAACTCTGCTCAGGATGGGACTGGCGAGGAGTACCGTCTCTACTCAAAATGAGACAACCATCTTAATAGGGTCCTAGCTCTGGTGAAGACAAATCAGAGGTATCCTAATTCTGCTTATGACGAGGTGACTACTTGGACGGGATTCTAACTCATAATGACTACTCAAACATGTCACTACTCTGCAGACGACTACATGGTTGTCCAAGCTTAGATCAAGGAAGTTAGGAAATGGGGATGTGGTTGCGTTTATCATTAGAATTATTAGCAAGCTGTATGCGTCCCAAACATTTCGCGATCATAAGAAACAAACGAAGAAACATTCTGAGATCACAAGAAACATACGTAGAAAAGACTACAGTGGTCGGCAAAAGTTTATTGGTTGTCCATCTCACAAGGGTGGATCAGATTGTGATAGTCATCACAATCTACCTAAGGCTAAAAATAGATTACCGAACAAGTGCAATTTGACCATGTGAGACATGATAACCACAAGGAAAGCAACCATTTACAAATAGATATACTGATGAAAGCAAGCATTGTACTTGAGGCCTTGTATCGTTGTATTGCGCAAGTAGTTCTGTATAGAAGTTTGATTTAGTATACCCTTCAAAAAAAATTTAAGATATGAATTAATCAAAATTATCTTTACCCAAATAATAAGAACCGAGGAAACAGTGTATTACAGACTATATTATAACCATTCAAACGAAGACCTTGCTAATTCCTTTAAAATAAACACCTTTCTCATTCAGTTGATCAGAAAACTGCTAGGTTCTCAGACCAATGAAGCTATTGGCAGTCTATTATACAAGTACAGATCTCAAAATTGGTATTCCCTATAATCCGGTAGTCATTCTTTAGAAATACGTGCTTTCTTATTAAATTTGCCAAGGGCTACTGGGCCATACAGGCAGATGCGCAAATCACCCTGGACCACACGATCATGAAAGTGGCTCTTATACAAATCCCAGAACTCATCACTACAAAACAGTATGAAGAGGGTAAAGTGAGACAGTGCTATAAAAAGAACACGACGCAATAAAATAAAGTGAAACAGTCTGGGTTACTTATTCAAACCTGACTTGCGGAAGGCTAAACAAGGAATAGCCCTTAGTATCCATGTGCATGTCAAGTAATATCACTGCTAGCCTCGAAAGCCCCATAGCATCCATATCAATTAACTTCTTGATCCTGGAATAATAACAGAAGACGATTGCAATGAAGCACAAAGGAAACAAGTGGGAGGTTGGAACAATATGGAAACAAAACCAGATGAACACAGCCTTATTTATCGTATCACCAACATGATAGTAAGTTTTCAAGGAAGTGAAGATAACCAGTGCGTTTGACAATTACATATGGAAACAAAACCAGAAAAATAGACTCTTGAAACAAGCTTGTCCAACCAGAACAAGCATACACATATGATCATATGAAATTCTAGGTCGATAATGTGCAACTTGAACCTTAAAGCTTGGTGTGTGTTTTAGCCAGATGTGCCAAGTAACATCCTTGGGCACTCAGAGGTAAAAAAATCTATGTCATCAGTCAAGGGGGGAGTTAAAAACACGTTTTCAACACCACATGGTGATGGTAGAGTGACTGTGCTTCCTAGACATGAAAACCCAAGTTTCACCACATTTGCCCCAACTAGCGACTTTCCAAACATCCCTTCATTCCCAAGTGACTAACCTAAATCCTGGTGATATCAGCCATTAACTAAATGACGAACTCCTCACAACCACTATTCTGGTCAAATCAGTACTAAAAATTTACTTGAGAAGTCGATCTTCGTCCTTGAATCCTAAAATTATTTCAATGACGAAATTTTTGGTTTATAGCAAACAATCGCTATGATTTTACTTCCAAAATCCTAAGGAATGTTTTCTATCACACAAGATGAAATTCACGAAACTCATCACTGTCATTTCCTAGGAAAATTCAAATAAATCTCCCAAGCAGCTGGTCTGAAGAATTCATAATAAAGGGGAAGACTAACTTCCAAAATCTTAAGGAACTCAAGCATCTCTTTCATCGCAAAAAATGAAACTCACAACTCATCATTTTCATTCAATAGGAAAGCTCAAATAAATCCTCCCATCAGCTGCTAAAATGAATTCATCAAAAAACCGTAACCAAAAGGGGGAGACTAAACCATGTACTGGTGAGACCTCCCTTTTAGAAAATGACATGCTTGTTATGACATCGACATTAAACAGTTTGTTTGGGGCATTTATTTCCATTAAAATTGTTGTACAGAACAAATCATAAATGCTTACTGCCTTAAAACAACTGGTTATCCTTTGAAGACGCATCCTATAAAATAAATGTTAAAATACAATGTTGAGATAGCGCCTCAGTGAAACTATATAGAGTGCTAGCCAAACAGTCATTAGCATATCATCCTGAAAAGAGAATGAGGTAAGATTTCAAACGATAAAAACTTGTGGAGAATGTCAAACATCCTTACCTGCTTGGTGTACCACTAGCAATATTTACACGGCCCTTAAGAACTGCTACCTACATCAGTCAAAAGATAAATAAATAAAAAATAATAACAATCATGTCATGAGCATACTGCAGATCAGCGTGAGTGAGTTTAGTACAAACTACAAAGTAGATTTTTTTTTTTTAAAAAAGACTATTTTTTATGATTTTTTGTACAATAAAACTAGAACTACAATAAACCCTAAATAAGAAATAAACAAAATACCTTAATTTCATTCAATCAATCTAAACTAACCTTAACCCTAAACAAAATACCATACTACAAGGTTCAACTCTATACCTTATTTATAAGCTAAGTAACTTCTTTGGAAAGCAATCTAAACTAACCCTAACCCTACTTGACTAATGCCCAACTACTATGGGCTTTAATATAATACGCCTAATTACAAATCTGACAGGTATGCAAAAGAAAATGCTTGGACGATGCCAAAGTAAGAAAGAACTAAGGCAGTTGAAGCTATGGAAGCATGAAAGTCGAACGATCTTTTAGATGTTGAGAGAACGTGATAAAATCCACAAAGAGAATGAGGGACTCGAGATAGAGGAGGATTGGAATAACAAACTAATAGGGTTGCAATCACGGATTCAATCAGAGATTGTGTAAACGGTGGAAAAGGAGATGAAGAAGATGGATGAGTTGATTAGAAGACTCCTGACAGCTAACAATGAGACCGACGAGCACCACGAGAGGTACCCGTGGACCCCCAAGCACCACGGAGCGGCACAACTAGCAACCAACAATCATCAAGACACAACTAACAACACCCCACTGGCCCGATTGCTCACCCCTCTTGCGCTGCCGCCCACCACCATCATCCAATCCTCACCGCCCATTTCCCCAACCCTATCGCCACTCCCACTCATCGAACCCTCTTCCAACCCTCCCCGTCATATTAGGCAATCCCCTACCCCAACAACCTTTCCACGCCCTCATGTCATCTCGTCCTCGCTCTGAAAACATATCTTTGAATTCCTACACCATCCCAACCCCGAATAACCCACATCAAGCCTTTGGGCAAGCAATTTTTTACCATACTTCCGACAGTTGGTTGAACTCGAGCTTTCTGGTTTTCCACCCTAGTACCCTAATCCACACCCCAAATTAATCAGATTGAATCATTTGAGGTACCCGCGCGGTTTAGTGTATCCACAGTTATCTATTGCAGACCGGACTGAAGTTCCACAGGAGCTTGTCAAACAGCGAATCGAGGAGCAGCAGCGAGATCCTAATCCGCCTTGGCCGTGTGTGCAGGATACGGAACGGGTTCAACCTCCTTTGGCCCACGGTAGAGATTTGGGAAAGGAGGCAATCCTTCTTTTTCGCCCTCCTAACTTAAGAGATTAAAACTATGGTGGTGAAAACTTTCTCGAGAATGATCACTTAGCGTGATTATAGTAGTGATGGAACAAATGAATATACAGGTTTGAAATTTGATGTGCCTTCTTATAATGAAGTGGAACTTGGCAATGCTTTTGTGGATTGGTCCATGGAGATTGACCGCATACTTGATATTAAGAACATGCGAGGAACAAAGGCATAAGAGTTGGTGGCTACCAAGCTGAAGGGCACTGCTAATCTTTGGTGGCAGGAACAATGTGTGCGTCGAACAACCATGGTTTATCTCCTGTAAACAATTAGGATGACCTGTGTGAATTGATGCATGATGTTTTTCTCTTTGGATTATGAGTATGATCTTTCTGGTCGCTTGATAGGAGTTGCACAGAATGAGCGCACTGTCACTGAATTCGAAACTTTATACACATGGGCGAAGCCTCAAGAGCTGGAACAACAAACAACTTTCCATTTCTACCACGGGTTGGATGCGAAGATCAAGTTTGTGCTTATTTTGAAAGAATATGACGAAATGCGCAGAGACTAAGGTTCAACTCCAGGAACCCTCCGAGAAGAAGCTTTTGGCGACTCTACCCTGCGCTTCCACTTCCTTCTCACAACGGCTTACTATTGATGGATTTCTAAATGTTTTGCATGTGGTCAACCTGGCCATGTTAGGAGTAACTGTTCAAAGGGAAGTTTGTCCTCTTGACCGATGAGATTGATGAACATGAATGCATGGAACAAGTACCTCTAGTTGATGGTGAAGGCAAACTCATTTCCTTAGTTGTGAAGCACAACCAACACCCTTGAAGCTTGTGGACATGCTTTTCAACCTGGGGATGATGATGTAAGCGGGTTAATTAAGTAATATTATTTGTAATTGGCCTAGTATAGTAAAACCCATATTAGTTAGGGTTAGTTACTTGCCAAAGAAGCCATTAAGCTTATAAATAAAGCTTACGAAATTAGATTGTAGTTGGTTGATTGAATTGAATAAAATTTAAGTTTGATTATTTAACTCTTTTGAGGTTTATCATAGTGAGTGTAGCTTTAGTTTAATTTAGAGTTCATTAATTTTATAGTGCACTGACCTAGGTGCTAAAATAACATAGCTAGATTTGAATCACAATAAATACCGTCAAAATATTTATTCATAAAACATAAGCAACAAAATTAACGATCGATGTTTGATCATTTCCATCAGGAAGGGGAAGGGATGATGAGAAATAGATTTTGCACCGATGTTGAATGAGCATACTACCAAATATTTATCAATATGATTTGGTCTACATTGAACAACTTGGTTAAATACCCATTGAAAGTACTAGTTACTTTCATCAGTTGTGTCCAAAGCATATAAGAGCGCTTCAACTTCTGCATATGGAAGTATCATCATCATCATCATCAAAGCCCATTCCCGAGATTTTCGGGGTCGGCTACATGGATTTTGGTTCTCCAAGCAATGCGATCTTCCCACATTTCCTCACCTAATCCAAGCTCAATGATATCTTCATTCACCGTCTTCATCCAAGTATATGTGATTCAAATTTTAAAGTTCCTGGTCTCCTTACAGTTTGGTTGCTTAAAAAAAATTTGAAGTTCCAAGTCTCCCAAGTGTTTTTCATCTTAAGCAACCTCGCTTTGCTTGCAACTGACAACCTCGGGCATAGTTGAGGATGAACACCAATGATGATGAGCTGACAACCTCGGGCATAGTTGAGGATGAACACCAATGATGATGAGCCAACAACTCTTCAGAATATGATATTGGGCCTGAGAATGGGCAAGATTGGTGAGCATTAGGTTCAAGGGAAACGAGGCATGATGATAGCAAGATAGTCCTACAATTTTATTGGGGGTTTGACCCTAGCCTTTGTGAGGTCGAGGAATCTTTCTCTGGGTCCACCTAGTGCCTAAGGGCCAACCTACCAACGTATATTCCATTGCTGAAGGCAACAGGGGGCATCTAACATGGACAGATATCATGGGCTTGGAGAAGGGCCAATCCAACCACTCTAAGAAAGCAATCAACAAAGCTACAAGAGAGAGGAGGGGGCACTTGAAGATGGAATGTAAATAAGTTATTGACTTCCCCTCAATTGCCTTTAGTGATGGAAACGGGTCTGATTCGGTTCAGGTCAGCCAGACTTGAACCGAAAAAAATTCAGAGAATCAAAACCGGCCCGAAACTGAACTGCCAGAGCCACAATTTTTTTAATCAAGCGATACAATAACATTTTTTACATGTTAACCTTTTTGAGTATATGCTTGAATCATTAATCTATTTATTTTTTATTAAAAATACGATTTACTTGAATTTATCTATATATTCTAAATTAAATTAGTATTAAATAATTATAATTTCAGTCACACACAATTTTAGAACTTAGGATTTATATATAAATTTTATTCAACATATATGTGATTTATTACTAACTTATACAAATTGTATATGTTCGGTTCAGGGCTGAGAACAAGACCCAAACGTTCTTCCATCAAGACTTGAGACTCAAACTGATAACCAATTAATCGGTTACGGACCCAAACCATTAGGGTCGGGATGGTTCGAGTACCCATTGATTCGAGCCAAATATCCATGCCTAACTAGCATGAATACGAGGCTAGTAGATCTTATAATGTCATTGTTTTGTGTTTGGATGTACGTTGTGGTCCACGTGGATTTTCGAGTGCATCATACTTTTTTGGATGGAAAAAAGGTAAAAAATATATATCACTCAAACTCTCTATGAGTAAGACAAATATTGATTTGCATTTCTTGCTACACAACCTTATGAGGAATGACATGTCAAAGCATCAAGACTTCTATCATAGATGGACCACATCCATTGATAAAGTAGAGTAAATCTAATTATGGGTATTTGAGTTCATTATTCACTCGAGATTAGAGCTTATACACTGAGTGAAAGTACACACAGCAGTTATATAACAAATTAAATCCACTACAATATTGCATCGCAGAAATTGTATAGTTTCTGTTTATTTTGATTTTTTTTTCGGCTGTTGTAGCACAAGCTTTTACAGGCTTCATGGCTTTAACACAAGAACATTAAGTGGTTGCCACGTTGAAGTTGTTTCTGACATCGTCGGTAAGTAGTTTAAGAATGGTAAAAAAAAAATTGCATCCTTTTCATGCTTCTGATCAAATTATGTTGTAAAGAGACCCCTGACTTTGCTAAGGTGCATATTTAAGATGAAAGGTATTTTGGTTACAAATTACATACTACAAATACTAGTAGAGTACAATAGATTTCCCCATTTCTATGAGCCTAGTAAGATTTACCTAGACAGTGTTACATAATCAGTGTATGTGGTACAACCAAGACACGGATCACCTCTTCACTCATGCCCCTTTACCAAGTCTATTTGTTTAAAGATTAGCAATGACTGTCTGTAGACATTGTTTTCCATATGACAAGGATGTAGCAGAACCGAACCTTCACTTCACAAGGCAACATGATGGACAGAATTTCATACAATGATGTAGATTTTGGGGCAGGAAAAGAAATACAAATTTTTTTCATGGAAAGAAGTGTCATAACATCAGATGTGAAACAATAACAAAGCAGCTGTCGTAGTGAGAGTCATTTGAGGGATCCTTAGGGATGTTCATTTCAGAGATGATGCATTATTGTGGCTGCTAAGCACTAATGAAATTATCTGTAAGTTTCTGGCTGGCTCTGTGATACTCTCACTCACTAGAGTTTTCAACCATCCCCCATTCTCTCTCAATTTAACGAACCTCTGCCACTATGGTTGTCTATGAATTCTCTCTAGCACTCACGTGCCTCTTCAATGAGAATAAAATCTTATGAGAATTGCCCGCCTCTTATTCATAAAGTGGTTAAGAGAGTGAAAAACTGCAAGGAATATGTTACTCTTTTTTCTTATAAATCAGATAGTAATGAGCAGGCAATTGGATTTAAGAAAAAATTATACGTAAACTAAATGATGCCATCTAAAGCTTTTTAAAAGCTAACAAGGAATTACAGTGAGAATTCAAAAAAACCGATAACCAGACAATGGTAGCACCAACAAAAAGACAACAGTTTCACTAAAAATACAATAAGTTGGTTTAAGTTTACATGTTACTTAGAAGATGTTACCTGCTCCTCAACTTTCATATGCTTTGAAAACAGCTTTGCAGCACGGCATTCTCCAGTGAACAGCCGTAATCCCCTGGTATAATATTGTCATATTGACAAAATGGACTGTTATCAATTACATGACTTAGAATTAATCGTGGCATGAAATATAAACATCTGTGGCCATTGTCATAAACATTGCACTTTAATACCTACAATGAATATACAATTACTTGGGGCTTGGGGGTCTGAATTTTGCGAAATCTAACACAACTTTGCCAAAAAAATGTCAAGCCTCTAACTTAATAAAAAGGAAAAAAATTACCTGAGGAGCTCCAATGATCTTATGGCAGATGTACTGATAACAAGAACTGCAGGACTTCCAGGATCAACCTTACCCTCAATAAGCCCCCCCTCACAAAGCACTTCTTTCCATGATGCTCCGAAAGCAGCCTTCACGTGTTCACTAAGAGACCCAGTATCTTGATCCAGGTCTTCAGATAACTTCACAATGCTTGTATCTACACATTTACAAAACAGATTGAAGCAATTACACAAACACTTCCAACAAGCCCAAAAAGATCAAAAGTTTAATGGAAAACTCAAACCCCATTAAAAACTGGAACTCCACAATGCATGTGTCTGTACATTTCAAAATCCATGGCAGAAATAAGAAATTACACAAACACTTCCAAAAAAGCACAAAAATACCGAAAATTTATTGAAAACTAGTGAAACACTCCACAATGCATGTATCTGTACATCTCAAAACCCATTGAAGAAATTACACAAACACTTCCAAAAACGCAAAAAGATCAAAATTTTATCGAAAACTGGTGAACCCCACAACCAATTTCACTCTAATCAGATATAGGGTATAAAAAGGAAGCACCTTTGATTGGTTCCAACTCTAGGGAAGAAAGCTTGAGATTACAGGAAGACTGAAACCGAGTGAGAAAGAAACTGAGCTGCTCAGAAGCTGATAGTGTAGTCGAAGGAGGCGGAAAAGAAGGAGCTTTGTTGTTCTGTGGTTGTTGTTCTTCGGGCTTCTTTGCTTCACTATCGATCTTCTTCGCCACTTTCTTGTTCCCTCCCAAAGGTATTTTGTTTGGGCTTTTGAAGGAAGAAGTTCTTCTGGAGCCAAGTTTCGATTTCGGGCGTCGATTCTTCTTCCACTTTTGTGTGGAATCTCTGTTTCTACTGTTACTACTTCTCCCCTCCTTCGCTGCCATTGCTGCTGCTCTTTCCTCTCTCTTTAGGTTTTTGTAGGGAGGTAATCTGTGAAGAAAAACGTTAGACCCGAGTCACCCGACCCGTGTTGTTGTGCCTCATGAACCGCCCAAGCCCTAATTTGAGATATATGAACTCTAAACTATGCCACAAAAAACATGAGAGCGGTAGCGTCAACCCTGACATGAAATTTAAGTGACTATGGGCAAGTCTTGAAAATTTGAAAAGTCGTGCACTGGGGTAGTCAGATAGGCAAGAAGGGCGGAGCCATGATTTTGATAAAAAGGCAAAGTAATAACTATTAATTAATTTTTTAAATACATTTAGTATTATAAAATTATTAAAATGCATTTTTAAATAGTATATATTGGTTTATCTATGTGTGGTATAGTGGTGGTGTCAATGGTTGTGGGCTGGCCTTGTTATTAAACGAAGTACTTGTATGAAATAAAATCAAGACAACATAATCATTAAAATGGAAAATGACTTTTAAGTCATACTTTTTCACAAAATAGACAATTTAGATATTGATGTAATGACTAGTTTGTGCCTACTTTTATACTATATAACCAACAATAATTATTTCATTAACCCACGTTAAGACATATTTACCCTTCTTAAACAAATAAAATACCCAATTTATACTTTTGTGACCAACAATGACTCTTTAATTAATGTTTATAATTTGTTTTTGTTATTTTTATTTTTTTAACGAAAAATGGCTTTTAAGGCCTATATTTTCACAAAATAGACAATTTAGATACTATAGTTGATTTAATGACTAGTTTGTACCTACTTTTATATTTTTATGACCAACAATTACTATTTCATTAACCCAGGTTAACTCATAAAGTTATATAACATATTTATCCTTCCTACAAAAATAAAAATAAAAATAAAAAACTAATTTTATACTTTTATTACCAATAAGGATTCTTTTATTAATGATTCCTTTTTTTAGATACTCTTTGTGTCAAGTTTTTTTTTTTCTTCCTTTAATACTTAAGACCATTGATGTTAACAAAAATAAAAAATCAACAGAAAAGTTGTAAGTGTGACAACGGCAAGGATTGTGATTTCAAGAAATTTCGCCAAAATTTTTGTTTTTTTGAAATTATGAAAAGAAAAAAATTATATTTTTCGAAGTTTTTACATAAATTTCTTTTTTCATAAAAGTACAAAAAACAACTACTAAAACTCACATTTTTCGATGATTTTTTCGAAACATTTCTGGATTTTTTCATAAATTTTTAGTTTTTTCTAATTATTATTTATTGATTTTTTAAATCAACCCTTAATTTCCTAATTAATATTTCTTCTACTTATATATTGATTTTTGAAACTAACTTTGATTTTCTAATTATAAGTAATTTGTTTTCATTTAATGTGTTTAATACATTTATTTACTTGCATCTTATTATTCACATATTTAATATATTCTCGAAATTCATTATATATTTCATTTATCCTCGAAATTTTTATGTTTTTTCTTTACACACAAATATTTCTTAAAATCAGAAGACCGAAATTAACTTGAAAAACGAAATCACAATCCTTTGTTATAATTCCATTGGAATGTAAAAATTTATGACAAGTTAATCAAATTGATTTTATTAGTTAATTAAAACTAAATTTATAATCATCATTAACTGCATTATGAAAAGTTTACCAAATCTTAGCATAATAATTTGATTAACTTGTCAGTCAATAAAAACTTAAAAAAAAACTGATAATTTGTTGTTCATAATTAAAATAATTAATATCGATACCTACCAGGGGCATAGAGTGGGAGGGGTTAAGGGTTAAATATATATATATATATCATCATCATCATCATCATCATTAAGAAAGGTAATGCACGGGTACCTGTAAACTTTTCTAATCAAATTTATGACAAGTTAATCAAATTGATTTTATTAAATAATTAAAACCAAATTTCTAATCATCATTAACTACATTATGAAAAGTTTACAAAACTTTAGCATAATGATTTGATTAACTTGTCCGACAATAAAAACTTATAATTGGTTGCTCATAATTAGAATCATTAATGTCGATACCTACCAGCGGCATGGGGTGGGAGGGGTTAATGGTAAACAAAATTAGAATTATTAATAACAAAATATTTGTTGGTAATAAAAAATGTAAAATTAAGTTTTCTATTTGTTTAGGGAGGGTAAAGATGTCATATAACTTTATGAGTTAACCTAAGTTAATAAAAGAGTAATTGTTCGTCATAAAAGTATAAAAAATTATATACAAATTAGTCATTACATCAACTACAATATCTAAATGATCTATTTTGTGAAAAAATATGCCTTAAAAGTAATTTTTCGTTGAAAATATACAACAGTTACTACAAATATGTAAAAGATGGTACGTTGTTGGAGGAATGCAATTGTATCGAGTTGAAATCCACACCAACCAATTCAATCTAGAAATTCACTCACTCTATTCTCTTTCTTTCCCACACCACTCACTCACACTAATCTCTATTCTATTTGCTCAACTTTCAATGCTTCTCTCTTCACAAGCAAATTTTCAAACAAATACAACACAAATGTAAACAACACCTCTACTCACTTTCCCTGTCAATCTTCTTTTCTCTAGTCACCATTTCCACCCAAAACTAAAGATTTTTTTTGTTAAAGATGGGGTTTTTGGCTTTTGTTTTCACAATAATGGGGGCGCAAGATAAATTTTGTCTAATTTTGAGGGAGGCAAAAAGTAAAGATTATGTTTTAATCATGTAAAATATGCACGCTCTCTTGGTGGATTTGAATTTTATTTATTTATTATTATTATTTGGGGGGGGGGGGGGGGGGGGGGGAGGAATTGCCCCCTTTTCTCTTCAAGTTGCCTTCCGCCCTTGCAGGTTGGTGATCTCCATTTTTCAGGTTTTACATAATTCGTAAAGAAAATTTCTAGCCAACCTGCTTTTAGGGTCCGGCTAGCTTCTGGTGCTGAGGTGGAACAAACTTCACACTAACAGGGATGGGCAACATGGATTTACGTAAATCCTTCAATTATCTTTGTTATTATTTTGAACTACCTCTTTTTGCAAACAAAGTTTTTATCGCTCTTTCATTAGTCTTCCCTCAATTCTCAAACTTAGACATTTGTCTTCTCATCTTCTTGTTCAACATTCTCCCTTTCCCTAATGGCACAACCCTAGCCTCCCCTTTCCCTTACTCTATTCTCATTGTTCACTATGAAAACACCTTATCGAAAGTGAAGCCTTTGCCAATTGGTGAACCTTGGAGAAATAAGAGCAACAATTATTGAAAATTTTGTTCAGAGGATAACATTAAATTATTATGTATAAGTTGGTTCTTAGGGAGTGGTGTAAACTTGAGGGTCATACAACTATTACTATTAAATAGAGAAAATGAGTAATCCAACGCATCAGGCACACATTCTCTATATCGAGGGGTTATTGATGTAATAGAAAAAGTTAATATCAAAAGAGGGTTTCTTTTCCAATGTTTTCATGTTGTTCCTTTCGAAGGGTTAGCACTGGTTTTGATTTTGAGTAGAGAAGATGTAAAATTATTGAACTGTAAGGCTATGTTGGTTCACTGCAAATCCGATGTAAATACAATTAATTTACTATAAAAAAAAATAAAAAAAAAGGTTTGCGGGTGCTTAGTGGGTTTCACTAAATTATTATGTGGAAATTTTGATTTGCAAGACTTGCCATATATAAAAGGATTTTTAGAAAAAATGATTTCAACACTCAAGGCACTGAAAACAATTTGTTAAATATT
This sequence comes from Berberis vulgaris, assembly GCA_963556465.1. Lineage (NCBI taxonomy): Eukaryota > Viridiplantae > Streptophyta > Magnoliopsida > Ranunculales > Berberidaceae > Berberis > Berberis vulgaris. Next base: position 15,934,463 of record OY747128.1, on the reverse strand, counting down.
ATATTTCCTTACTTGCAAACACTAAAGATTTACATAAATATTATGGTAACCGGTTTGTTATATGATTAAAATATGGAAGTATGGATGGATAAAATATCAAAATTCGGAAATTTTTACTTTATTACAAGTCTCTACCAAGCACATTGAAAATCGATATGAAAATTATTTGTTTTGGAAAAATATTTACAAATCAAATCATTTTCGTTTACGATGGATTCACAATGAACCAAACAAGGCATATGAAGCAAAATAACATAGTGAAATTGTTGAACCCAAGTGGAAAGTTGAGTACAAAGGATATGAAGTTACTGAACTCAATTCAAAACAACCCGTTCGATATACATCTGGGAAATATAAGGAAGAAGGAATAACATCTTTAGATTATGAAATCCTAGGAGTTATAAATGCTTTAGACCATTTTAAGCTATACTTAGATAAACCTTTTACTGTTCGCACCGATTGTGAAGCTATAGTAAAATTTTATAATAAAAGAATAAACTCTAAAAGATGGACAATTTTAAAGTAAAATTCAAACATATAAAGGGAGAAAATAATAGTATTGCTGATGCTTTGTCAAGATCAATACATATCTTAGAATAAAATAATGTGTTTTATGCATAACACAGTAGAAACAATGGAATGTTTTGGACAAATAAGACTTTCAGTTGCTGATAACGCAACACCTTGTGACATCCTGACCAATAATTTGGATATTATGCAAGTATGCCTTCTTGAGAACCTTCAACTTTCAAAATCTCATCCAGAAAAATTTATATCTGTTTTAAAAGCTCTATCTTACTATTTTCAAAAAATACAGTCAAAACCTCTTTCGAAAGGATTTTCTTCTTATGTTGTTATTAAAGGAAGAAAACCATGAGTTTACACTCATTGGGCTGAAGTTTTTGAAGAAATAAATGAATATCCAAACCCAAAATATAATGGCTTTTATGAAATGCAATTAGCTCTAAATTATTGCAGACAAGAATTGGGTTTAAACTATTATGTATCTCCAAAAGCTTTAGAATTTCAAAAAGAAGTACATAATTCTAGAATAAAAGGAAAAGAAATTGTTAAATATGAGTCTACTGACTCTGCATTTCCAAAATGTATTTCTAGTCTCACTGAAATTCAAAGATTACAATCTCGAGTTGGAATTCTCGAAAGAGAATTTACTAGCTCTAACTTGAAGTTACAAAAAAAAGGAATTAACGAAAAAAACCTATCTTAACTGGCTCGGAGTTAAGACTAATCCACAGCAAACGGCTACCGGTAAAGACACAACAAATCCGTTGATGGCTGGTAATTTGCCTAAAATTACAAATGTTCATTCTTCCACTAAAAGTGAAGAATCTTCTATCTATAAACCTGAAAAATACCCTTGTAACAGATTTACAAGCTAGAATAAAAAAAATTACCCATACCTTCTTATCACCACTACCTACATCATTACAGTCTGATATCCTGAACCTTGTCAATCAAAAAGAAAAAGATATTCAAGCATTTATTTTTGAATGGATATCTCTTTATGATCGAAATCGCTATCAGTTGGGGCAGTTTAAATTACAAAAATCCAAGTCATTGTCAAAACTTAGACCAATATTGTAAAAACCTTTCAATCTCAAAGTTTGAATGTCGATGTCAGCTTGTATACATACCTAAGGCAAATATATTAATGAATCTCTTTCAAAATGAGACCATTATTCTTACTGCCCAGAAACTTCTTGATTATGGTCATATTGGTCAATTTATCTTCACTAATCCTTATCAGACTAAATTTTTTGGAAGAAAAGTTGTCGTGACAGTTCTAGGATCCATGAGAAATTCTAAATATAAAGTAGAAATGTATGTCACCATGCCACCAGAATTTGACCAAGGAATTACTTATCCAGCCAAACACCGAATTCAAATAGTCCCAAAAAATAAAGCTACTATGGTTCTACAGGATACCATTCCTTGGCCTTGTCCAAAACCAATCCATGAACAAATTGAACATTGGTCTTCTTTCATGGTTGCCTCTACTCTTCAAACTGACTGGAGACACATAAAAGGAAGCATCATTGCAGGAGACGACATTCAATATTTACTGCTTTGATTATTGCAGATAAATAGTCTCGTTCTTCCTGCAATCAATGAATTTGAGGTTGGACGAATACTATAAACAGCGAACTGAAGAAGAAGAATCCGAGCGCCTAAAAAGACTTGCAGACATGGAAGAATCTTATTATCATAATAGTTCTGAAGATGAGTTTTAATGATGTGTCAGTTGCTGACCATAAGTGTCCGCGCACATGTCGGGTGACAAAAAAAAAAAAAAAAAGCAACATACTTTTGATGTGTCTTCTCCCTTAAAGAACCTCATCAAGATGCCTTAGTGACTTCTTTTGTATGTCACTCATATTTGCCGACGTTATCAAGAATCCATCACTTTACTTTGTCGCTGGCAATGTTGGCCTCCACTCCCTTATTGATAAGATCTCTTTCTCAACAGAAAATGCCTGGTTACCACTCCTTTTCTGTAAAAAGAATCTATATACAATATTTACAAATAATTGAGATCCTCTTCCTTGACTATAAAAGAATTGAGCACTCAACTCTGAGGGTAAAACAAGTAGAGTAAGCAAGAGAGAATGAGAGTAAATTTTTTGTAATCTTTCCTTCCCTTCCTTATGCATATTATTAGAAGCTGTATCAAAAGCTAAAGAACTCTATTGTAATATATCTTGTAATCAAGCTTCTATACAAGTAAGTAGTTTTATATTTTCGGGGTCCCGAAAGGGAGCCCCTTGTTTATTTTAAGTTCTATTTTATACCTAGAAATGGTTTTGTTTAAAAACTGCTAATTTTTTCTGCTTGTTTGTTTCTCACAACCTCTTGATTTTAATTTTTTCTACCTCTGAGTAATCATGTTTGACTAAAAGTACCTTGTTTCCATTTATGGGTTGTTGGGAAAATGTCTGTTTTTTTATTAACATGTTAAAAAAAAAAAATTAAGATCTCGTAGCTTTAACTCAAATAATATTGATTGATCATAGGTTGTTTCCTATGGAAAAACCATAAGAATAATCCTAAAACAATAATGATCTGGGTATATATAAACTTAAACTTAAACAAGGTAAGTACCGAGTAGGATATTTGATAGGGGCATAATTAGGCTATTTTTAGTACCATATTTCTATATATATTTTTAGCTATTACTTGTTAATTATGGTACTAATTGCTATTTTCGTGTTTGTGTAGGTTTCCAATTACATGATTATAAAATAGAAGTTAAGTAAAGCAAATTGGCAACTAATCGCACAAGGAAACCACATAAACAATGAAACCATACAAACAAGGAAACTAAGCAAAGAAGGAAACAAAACAATTATAAAAGGGATGATACCTTGCTTTGAAAAAAACCATCCAGCAATAGCATCCCCATCCACAGTCTCTCCTTCTCACCTGATCTCTCCCACAGCCGCCATCATCCAGCAATAGCATCCATCCATAGCCTCCACCATCATCGATAAACCGTCACAACCGTCTTCATCTCTCTCTCAGCCGATCGTCGCCACACATTCGCAGTCCAATCTCACAGTAAAAGCAAAGATCGAGAAGGAAGAGAGAAGAAGCAGATCGCGTGAGGAAGGTGAAGGAAGAGATATTGTGCTATTCGCACCCCAGTTTCCACTTAGTACCACCTCACACAGGCGACAACGTTCTTTCTAATCTCTTAACTCTTTTACTTATTTTAGTTTGATTATTGATTATGAATTGCTATTCGAACATAATTAATATGTCTAGCTAAACTTCTTTTAGTTAGGGGTGGATTCGAAGCCCCGAACATGTGTTTTATAAATTAATTGAATTTAATCTTCTTTGCTATTACTGATTGTGTTTTACTTAACTGCTTTATAGATAACTTTTCTTTGTATGTTTGTTAAGGTGGCCAATTTTGTAAGCATGTTAGGATCTGGGGCTAGAGTATAGGAGAGTTTCACCTAATTGTTATAATCATGTATTCACAAGTAGTAAATACCAAGGAACGTTGGTAAGGTTAAGTAAAAACCTAGGCAAGAACAAGATGCTGATCATACTTGTAATTGCCTAGTCAGTGTTCATATTTTCCACAAAACTTAATGATCTTAGATTGTTATTTAACTTGCGATTCCTGTTTAGATAGCATGATAAGAATAGTTTGAAAGCGGCGCTTAGTTTAATTCAACGAACTTGGAAAAATAATAAGATTAATGCAGTGCGGTCACGGTTAGTCTTGAGCATTGTCTCTCACGAGTTAGCAAGTGATTATTGAAGATTGATTTATAAGCATATGTTTGGTGTGTGGAGATAAACCCTTAGTTAATTTCTCATCTTTGTCATCCCTTTAGTTTTATTATCTTTACAGTAATTTTTGTAGTTATATTCATAGTTTAATTTAGAAAATCCAATCCCCTTTTATTTAATTAATTAGGTTGTTAGTTGTCGTTTAATTATTATTAGTGTTAATTGACAAACCCTCTAATCCCCGGTCTAGAACGATCTCTACTTATTCTATACTACAATTACAAAGCAGGGTTTTAAGTTGTGTGCTACTAAAATAGCGCATCAATATTTCATAAATAGAAACTTTAATCTTTCTATCTTTTTATCATCTGTATACAAAAATTATAAATTTAAGTTTGCCAAAAAAAATATCTACCTTGAGTTAGCTGAAAGTGTACCTACTTGTACAACATCTCTGGTGGTGTCCTTAGATGCATCATCGGTCCTCAAACTAACTTTTGTTAGATCTTTACTAGAAAACATAATAAAAACATAAAACATAATAAATTGGTAGATCTTTACTACAAAACATAAAAACAAAAATTGGTATCAGAGCCTAAGTCCTTTGACCATTAGTTTATATAATATATAATCTATCTAGTTAAATTTTTTTATCTAGTTTGTAGTTTTATGAGTAAAATATTAAATTATCTTAATTTAGAAATAAATAATTATTTAAAATAAAAAAGATTATAGATAGTAACCATTTAGACTGTAACATAGAAAGTAGCTTTAAACATACATAGCAATAGTGAACATTTAAATAGTTTAACTGATTTACTTATTAGTTTAGCTAGCAACTTGGAATCTGAATTTTCTATAATAAACTCATCTATTAATATTGAATATATTAATAAAAAATATATATATACTGAGATAATAGAAAAATTAGATTATACAAAAAAATACAAAATAAAATAAAAATATAGAAATAATTTTAACTCGAAAGTTAAATATTCTAAAAGATCAAGTGTCTGATCTAAAAGATAGTATAAAAGAAATAAAAAACATATTATCTTCTGAAGAAAATATTAATAAATTAATAAACAACTTTAAAACCTTAAATATAAGGTCAAATCCTGCTGGCAAAAAGTAGAGTAGAAATTATTATGGATCATGGAAAACAAATAGTGAGTAAAGAAAAAACAGTTGGAAATATTTTTAGTAAGTTACAAAGTAAAACTACAAAAACTTTAGATGTCAGTTTAGAAACTCTTTTAGATGTAGATCAACAAATAGAAAAATTCAAGCAAAATAAACTCGACTTAATAAAACCATCCATCTTATATAAAACACCAAAAAATCCATTTAGTAAACCGTTTATACATCAACACTATAGTGAAAGACAAATATCTTGTACACACGAAGATCAACAAATAAAATTAGATTTCATAAACCATGAATCTTGGAAAAAACTTGAAGAAAAGATTTAAGTTTAATACATATGGGAATAATTATAATAGGTATTAAACGATTACATAGATCAAATTTAGGAGCAAAATTTTTCTTATTTTTATATGACGATAGATTTACTGATATAGAAAAAGGATTATTAGGATCTATTGAACTAGATATGAACAAAAAAGGAGGAATAATCTATTTTGCACCTGATTATCTTTTGCCTACTAAATTTTTTTTTTTCATAGTATTCGAATAGGAATTAAATCTAAAGGATACGATATGATAAGAGGTGAAGAGAATTTACTGATATGCACTGGATTTATTGGAAGAATATCTGAAACCAGTACTACAAATTATCAACTTGATAATAATAGTTTAGAAAAACTATTAGGAACAAAAAGGATACAAGCTATAGGAGCTAAAAACTTTTCTCCAAAATTATATGCTGGTTTAGATTGGAAAATAGAATCATTTATTGAAAAAACTATCTTGTTCCAAAATAAAAATTTTCTTATAAAAACAATGATGGAACGTTACATTTAAGATTCAACAATTATACTCGTGAGATTAGCTTGAATGAAAAAGAGGATGAAACAATAGAATGTACTCATATGACAATTAATGATGAAGATCTCACTTTAGATGAAGTAATAAATATCATAAATAAAAGAACATTAGACTTAGAAAAAAACATGGAAAATTACCAATTCCAGAAATAAGAAATTTATTAGATAAAGACTTTAATATGCAATACAAAGAATATGTTTTAGAAGAAGAACTACCCCATATATGTTGTTAAGGAGACCTATATACGAAGAAACATTTATGGAACAACAACCTAGTAGTTCTGTTACATCTGATCCTCCAAAAAATAAAACTTATGAAGACTTTAGGGAAAAACCTCATGAACTTGGAGAAAGATATCCTATTCCACCAGGAAATTATAACGATAAAAATAAAAGATCTGATTATAAGCTTATGGGAAAAAGACAACTCCCTGACCAAACAAAAGAATTATCAAAAGCTTCAACTTTTGGAAGTATATTAGAAATTGCTAAACATAACCCCCAAGACTGGTCTGATGTATAAATAAATGAGAAGCAGATGTTGTTCGTGCATGGCATAATACAACCTCTAATGATATGTGGCATTTTATGAAAACATTATTAGAAAATAGTGTTGGACTTCTCTATAACAACTAGAAAAGAGAATATCACAATGAATTTGATCAACTTAGAGGATCTGGAGATAACCCCTATAACTTTACAAGTATTATAAGAACTCTACTCAAAGGACGAGATCCTTCTATGGGAGACACTACTATACACGACGCAACATTGGCTGATTTAGACAAAATGCAAATAAGAAACTGGATTATATCGAACAATTCTGTAATGATTATTTTTGCGTCGCTGCTAAGACTGAAAAAATATTAGATCCTAAAATTGGAGAAAAATTCTTTCAAAAATTACCAGGACATTTAGGAGAAGAAATAATTCAAGAATGAAATAAATTACCTGATAAATTAAATGGGCATTTAGGGGTCAGAATACAACATACTTATAAAATATTAAAATAAAAATGTATTCAAGTAGAAGTTCAAAGAAACCTTAAAAAACAACCTTATCGATTTTGTAAAAAGGTAATATATACTCCTCAAATATATAAAGAACGAAAAGAAATAAAAGAAAGAAAAAAAAAAACAAAATATACGTAAAAAGCATATAAAGAAAATAAAACATATTAATAAGTCAAAAACATTTCAAGGTAAGAAAAAAGATAAGTATGTTAAAAAAACCTTCCCAGAAAAAATATAAATGTTTCATCTATGGAGATGAACAACATTTAGTAAACAGATGTCCTCAAAAAAATAAAATAAACAATTCTCGAACCCATCTAATAGAAGATCTCGAAGATGACGTTGTAAGTATATATGAAATAGATAGTGATGATGTTTATAGTATTCATGAAGAATACAATAATGAAAGTTCTGACAATGAAATAAAAAGTTGTAGTGATGAAATAGAAGTTTATATGTTAAACGAAGATGATTGCAATCACGAATGGATTTCTAAAACTGGTTTCGATAAACAAAAATGTAAACATTGCATAAAATATCCCAGTCTTGAATATCGACATCAGTGTAAAAATTGCAAGATAGAAATATGTAAATGGTGTCTATCAGAAATATATAATATCAAACCAACTGAAACTAATATCGAAACATCTAATAACATCTAATTACAAAGATATAAAATGCTTTTAGAACAAAATCAACTAGAAAGTGTTTTCTTAAAAGACAAACATTTATTTGAACAAGAAAAATTAAAATATGAATTCAACAATATAATAACCAATCTAAAAGATGAAATAACTAACCTAAAAAATGAAATAACTAATATAAATAAAATAAATACAAAACCAGAACAAAAATTAAAAGAAAAAGACGATGACATAATTGAAACTTTAGCATCACAAAAATTTACTCCTCCAATATCATTTTCTACTCTTGATCCCGCTATAATGATATTGCCATCTACCAATCTTCTAAGTGTTTTATGTAAAATCAAATTTAAAGACGGAGAAACCAAAGATTTTACAGCTATGATTGATACAGGATGTTCAAAATCTCAAATTGATATATCACTTATAAAATAAAAATATCGAATGCAACTACCAAAACCTTCTTACCAACAAAGCTTTAATGGAACCTACAATATCATTATATATTGTCTACGAGATTGCCAAATTTATTTTTTTAATAGTTTTGGTAAATGCGAAGAGTACTATCCACTTCCTCAAGTTTGTCTACAAGATATAAAACATAATCATAAATGTGTTTTAGGTTTAAATTTCCTTAGAAATATGAATGGAAGTGTTTTAATAAACAGTAACTTCATCCAGTTCTTTAAACGAACTACTACAACTCCTATATATTATTTACTTGATCAACATAATCTTGTAGTATATAAAGACTATCCTGAATATGAAACCCCTAATACAGAGTATGATCAAAAGCGTGGTGGGACTGAAGACAAACACAATAACGATAAACAAGATAACGACAATTTAGGATGTTATGTAAACAAAGAACTCATTACCTATGAAGACACTTATACTTTCAATCAAAATCTCTATAAAGAAGCTGTAATAAACTTAAGTACAATAACCACAGACTATATTTTCTTCAATAAACCAAAACGAAAATTAGAATATAATAAAATAGATATATTAGAAAATATTATAAGAATCGCCGAAGAAACCCAAGTTCTAGGAGAAAATCCTATAAAATACTGGTCTCGCAATAAATATTTAGCAAAATTAGAAATAAAAAATCAAGAAATGGCAATTAAATCTGGAACTGTAACTCATACTCCATCAGATATAGGAGAATTTACTTTACAAATAAATAAGTTGCTAAAATTGGGAGTTATAAGACATAGAAGTACTGCCTTTATGGTAAGAAATTATGCAGGAAAAACAAAACTAGAATGGTTATTAATTATAAACGTTTAAATGATAATACATATGACGATCAATAACTAATACCAAATAAAGATCAATTAATAAATTGCATTCAAGGAAATACTATATTTAGTAAGTTTGATTGTAAAAGTGGATTTTGGCAAGTTATGATGGAAAAACAATCTATTCCATGGACTGCTTTTATCTGTCCTGAAGGACATTATGAATGGTTAGTTATGCCTTTTGGTTTGAAGAATGCTCCTTCTATATTTCAGAGAAAAATGGATCAGATTTTTGGTAAGTATAAAATTTTTGTCCTTGTTTATATATATATATATATATATATATATATATTTTTTTTTTTTTTTTTTTTAACTTACCTAAAGAGCCAGGCCAGGTATGTCAAACCCGCGCCAGGCCAGACCCAATACCATCCATCATCCTAGAGATATTCATAATGCCCCAATCAAACACAATCTCACGGATAGATAGCCCCCCTGGCGCTAAGGCCCCGGCTCTCTAGTTTTTTTGATATATTTTATATGTTTTTCACATAAAAAGCAAAACTAAATATTTCAATACATAGTGTGTTTCTTAAAAATAATTGAGTTTGGATGCCTTTTTACATACAAGAAAGACTAAATACATATTTAAAAAAAAAATTATCATTAATAGAGTCACTTGAAACTATGACTTTTTGTAAAAGAAATTAAAATATTAATTAATTACAAACATCAGAGGGGGTAACTCGAACCTATGACCTTCGTAAAAACGATCGCACTCAAATGTTAAATAGATTTAGTCAACATGACTTGAAAGAATGTGCCAATCTGAAGCCATTATATATTTCAATTAATTTGACCCAGAGAAAGTAAGGATCAGAGTTTAATTAGGCCAGAACAAATAAGAGAAATAAAAATGTTGATTGAACTTCCTCGACTCCCCTTGATACTATTCCAGCCCAAGCTTCTCAAGGTTGTAGCTGGTTTATATTGTACTTATGGGCATGTTTTCCATGTTCATCTTTACAAATTATCTCACTATGTTTGAATATTAAATTAACGATAAGAATCAATATGACAACTGAAAACTCAAATGGTTAGTGTCTGAGATCACAGTAAGTAGTAGCTATTCTTATATGTCTCATCTATGTTAAATGAATATTATTATTTGTTTTAAAAGTTGCTCGATGCTAATACAGAATACAAAAATAATTTGTTCTCGCGCTTAAATGCTACCATTTTAGTAGTTCAAAAAAAAACTTCAAAAGGTGATAATAAGGAGTTCTGATTATAAGTTCTTTCATTCCTGGTCATGAGGTGGAGAAGTCGAGGAGAAAATAAAAACAGTAAATTTTAGGATTCAATTCTAAACACATTTCTTTCTTGTGATTTGTTTGATAATTACTCTCACGCTTTGACCAAATTAGTGCCAACTAATTTCCTATTAACTAGTAGGGGTGGGCAATGTCGATTCGGTTTGGTTTTTAGACCCGAACTGATTTCATTCGGTTTGCCTAAAACCCAAACCGAAATCAAATTTTTTATTTGTAAACCGATGAAATTCGTTGGACCGAATTTCAGATCAGTTCGGTTGAGCTAAAAGATACTGAAGCAACAAACAAAATAAAATATCAAAGCAACAAACAAGAGATCGAACGAGAGAAATTGAACCACAAACAAGCAGATCGAATCACAATAAGATAGATTCAATAACAAACAAGATAAATGAAATTGAAAAGAGCTAAGAATAAGAAAAATAAATCGAACATGTAAACTGCAATTACCTTTGATGATGATCGCTGAGAGAGTGAGAGGGATCGAAAGAGGGTGTAGATCTTTAGTGCAACAGGGTGTTGGAGTCTCAGATGATCAAATCGAAAGTATAAGATTTAGGTTTAGGGTTTGGCAGCCGTTTGAGTTTGAGAGTGAAAGAGAAAAACTGAGAGAGAAAGGGTTGTGTGCGTTTTTTATTTTTGTTTTTGGGCGTGATTCAGTGCAATAGGGTGCATCGCAGGGTATTTGTTGCACCAATCAGATATTGACACCTACATGTTTTTGTATTTATTTATATATATATCTAATTAATCGGTCGGTTCAAAACCGTAGACAAATTTCGAACCGTTTATAACTAATTTCGGTTTGGTTCAATCGGTCGGTTCGATTTTAGTTAGGTATGGATCATTTAGGGTATCTTGAAAATGGTTAGTTATGTATGGATCATTTAGGGTATCTTTGTAAAAAAATTAAATAAGGTTTAAGTTTGTACTTTTCTAACAACTCCAATAGTTTTTATTAGGAAAAATTCTACGCTGCCTTGTTTCGGTGTCTTGTTTGGGAAGTCATGTTTGATGGCCACTTTTGGAGGTTTTTTTTAGACTTCTACCCCTTCTATGAATGATATTTTAAAAAGGAGTAAAAATGTAAAAAACCAAAAGTGACACAAAAATGGCTACCTAGACTTACTTCTTTAAAACACAATCACAAACACTATCCATATAAGGCAACAATTCTAGCCAACTAGGTTTGCTAGCCATTTTTTTTGCCAGATTTTAGTTTTTTTACACTTCTGTCTCTTCTATAAATGATGTTTGTGGTTGTTTTTTTAAATGAAATGGATAAAAAGTGTAAAAAAACTAAAACCTGGCTAACTAGACTCATTCATATAAGGAAAAATCTCAAAGAGACATAAAAGAGACACCCTACATAGAATTTTTCTTAGGATATTTCTAGTAAGCATGGGGTGAATTCAACAACACCCTTTATTTAACCTAGTTATATAAATAAGCATATTAACCTTGTTATAAAATTTTAGATTTATAGTTAATGATCGTCTTGTCTTTAAGAATGTTACAAGGATGTAGATAAGATGCTCAATAACATTGAAATATTGAGGTATTCACTGACATCTTTGGATAGCATTGCAGTAACGCTGTCACAAGATGTTTGACTTACTATGTTTGTATATTCATTATAATTTATTAAACTTAGTTGTTAAGCATATTATTTTCATTGTTTTTTTTAGTGTACTTAAAAAAAATTGTGATTTGTTCTTGTCAGTTTATTATTTGCTAAACATCTTAAGATAAAGGCTTTGAGATTTTTTATTTTCAAAATTTTCTTATTTTTAATTAAATTTGACTAGCCTTGGCCTCTGCTATTGATGCATGCCTCAATATGACTTTGCATATCAAGAAGAGCATCTATCAGGATAGGAGGAGTTCGGGATAAATAAATGAGTGGTGAACTTTTATTCTTTCTTTAAAATAAAAGAATCTAGAATTTTTTTTTTTTTTATAAGAATTGTAAAACTTAAAAGCCAAAAAAAGGGAGATGTCTATTAATCACCACTTTGAGTGATTCAACTTAACTACAAATCATAAACAATATCAATTTGGAGTTCATCAGAAAAATACTGAACCATCTGCTGATACACTCATAGACCCCAAAATCAGAATCTACCTTGCATCCTTGCATAATCTGCGTAAAATCGAGGATGATTTTCTTCGGGATGTGCAACATACGCATATCCACCATGACTTGAGATGTCCAGTCCAGCCATTTCTTCATCAACTGATATCCTCAAAATCCTTAACTTATGAAGAGCATAGAAAAGTGGCCCCATTGTTATACTAACCCAGCCTATAATCACCAACACCTCGATCAATTGAGCCCCAATTAACCCCCACCCACCACCCATCAAAAGCCCAAATGGGCGCGATATACCGCTAACCCCTGAGTCGTAGACTTGGATAACAAATTCATTTTTCGCAAACAACCCGGTGAATATTAACCCCCATGCGCCGCACCCTCCATGTAACTGAGTCGCCTCTAAAGGGTCATCAAATTTTAATTTCAGAGCCAAAATGTTAAGGCCAATAAGGACCCAGGCTGCGAAAAAGCCACAAACAATTGCAGCCCATGGTTCAACTACTGAACATCCAGATGTAATTGCAACAAATCCACCCAGAACTCCATTGCACACATCTATTGCAGCCCAATGACCCACTAACAATCTCCGGCCAAACAATGTAACAATCCCTGCGGTAGAACCAGCGAGTGTTGTTGTAACCGCGGTTCGGCCCACACCGCTCCAGTTACCTTGATTAGTCGTATTAGGGTACGATACAAGTATCTTATCGAACGAACCTGGGTTGAACCCAAACCAGCCGAACCATAACAAGAATGTCCCTAGTACAACTAAAGTGGCATTGTGACCCCTCATTGGAACGGGCTGACCAAAAGCATCAAACCGTCCAACTCGTGGGCCTTCGATCAAAGCTCCCCACAACCCCGCGATTCCACCCACCAAATGGACCACTCCACTACCAGCAAAGTCAATAGCACCCGAGCCAAACAACAACGAAGACGATGAACTCGGGCTGAGCCAACCTGTGGACGACCAAACCCAGTGAGCCACCACTGGGTAAACAAACCCAGTGAGGAAAAATGAGAAAATAAGATAGGCACTGAACTGAGTGCGCTCAGCTATGGAGCCACTAGTAATGCCGGCTACAGCTATAGCGAATGCCCATTGGTAGAGAAAGAAGCTGTAGTCATACGTGTCGTTGGGGATATCTTTGAGTGCAAAGAAGTGAGATCCGATGAAAGGGTTGGAGTCTGAGCCAACGCCAAAGGCGAAAGCGAAGCCAAAGAGGTAGTAAGAGATGGAGCCAACCACGGCGTCTACCACATTGGTAAGCATTATGTTCATGGCATTCTTGGCTCGGACTGAGCCAGCGCAAAGCATGGCAAAGCCAAGCTGCATTACGAAGACGAGATAAGCGGAGAAGAGTAGGTAAACTGTGTTGATTGAATCAGTGACACTATCCTCCCAGGAGACAGCCATGGTTGTTGGCGACCTGAAGAGTTGGAGAGTGAGAGCTTTGGATTAAAAAAGCTATCAGCTCATGATATTTTCATTCTGAAGAAGATATGCTGAACATTATTGAATGGTAGTTAAGACTCAAGAGAGCATGACTGTGGCCACTCGTTTTTTATTGGTTAGATGGGGATGTTAGTTGGGGTGATCTATTCATCAACTCAGCTCCATGACTAGTTGCCGAGTTCACTCAAGCATGGCCAGTCATGACCTGCCAATATAAAAGGGGTCCAACACTCAGAATTGCTGTTAACAGCATCATGGGGAGACTAAATCTTACCTGTTAAATATGCAGCAAGATGTGTAATGTCATGTCACTAGTCCGCCAGGCAATTTCTCCATAATGTATGTTTGAGCATCTCAGTGCACCATCAACCGCTATGATGCAGGCCGACCTCTAGCTTGGAGACTGCAGAAGCTCCTAAATTACCACTGGCAATAAGTTAAGTTATATTTACTACAAATGTAAGCAAATGACATGAAATGACTGAAAAAAAAAATTCAACACAATGAGTACTGAAGTAATTTCTCCTAAAAAATATTTACCTAAACTTGGACAAAAAACATCCACGTTTACTGGTAAGTGATACAACAACAAGCATCCATATATCCATCAATACAATGAGGAAAGTCGCAGACTCCACCTACCTAATTATGTACATTACCTGTTTACAGGAACAAAAAAAGCATCCCATAGCAATGCCAATACAATCTACTTTCTTCCAAAATAAGAAAGTAGCGTTGGTTGTTTCTGATCTTCATTCTTAAGGTTGCTTTTCTTCCTCGAGATGGCCTCATTCTTAATACTGTCAGTAGATGGCTTCAAATCTGATGCCACAAACTCTGAGTAGTCTCGTTTTGTTCCGCACTTTTCAGTTTCTTCAAGGTTTAGAGAACTCCTAGTTATGTTATTTTTGTTATCATCTTCTGAAACAGTAACAAGTTCAGAGGTTTCTTCTTCCTCTTTCAAACTTTCATATGAATCTACCTGGTCTTTTTCTTCTGATGAAACTTCAGGCGGGCTTGAATCTTTTTCTTTGCCTGTGCCCTTTTTTGCAAAGAACTTTGATATTAGATTCTTCTCGTCCTTCAATATCTGTAGAATATGGATTATCACCTAGCAAACATGGGCTATTTTTATAACAGTAAACATGGAATTGAGAACTACATAAATGGAGAGCAGAAAATAAGTATCCCTAAAACAATGTGTTTTTAGATCATATCCACCATTAGTAGTCCATGAAAGAAATCTAAGCAAAAATGGAACTCCATATGATTGAGTAAATAATGACCGTCGAGCTTATCTATCCCTCTCCTCACTTTTCTGCTCCAGACTTCGGGAAGATTGATGGACAAGGTGTAACATATTGCAAACCTTTTCAGGCTTTAGAGAACTCGAGGATTAGATCCACAATCCACAATAGCCATGATATTTACACTAGCACTAACTTATCCATCTGTACTTCTAGTCCCCAAACTAGATCAGCATTTCATCTTAGCCAGGACAAACAACATAAATGGCACCAAAACATTAAGCAGAAAGAACAAGGATCATTTATCTAACCTCGACAATACATTCTGGACCATCAAAAGATGGTTTACCCATTGCAGGTGTCACAGGATACCACACCTACAGAAATAATGAGAAATACTTTCTGGTTCAGGAAGTTCAATAGAGCAATCAGGAAGTTCAATAGAGCAATTGTACGGATTTCACATGAAATGTCACCATACAGGAACATCATACCAAAACTGAGATGACAAAGAAAAGAACGTAACATGACCAGTACTATGGATATCACTACAAAGATTAGATCTTTTTATTTGTCACTTTTCTAGTTACCACAAGATGCTTACCAGATTGGAATCTTCATATGGCTTGAGAACTGTATTGTATTTGGATGAATGTGACTCATGTAGCCATGCCTCAATGGAGCTTTTACTACCCAAGATCACAGGCATCCTATCTGTAAGTTAAAACACATATTATTGATTTAATATATGTTACGAAGAAAGGCGCTGCATGGCAATTCAACAAGGATGAATAGCAGATCCAAAAGAGACCAAAATAATTCAACAAAAGTGGGGGAAGGGCACATTAATTGGTAAAGAAGCCACATCTCTGCTACCTAAAGCCAAAGGAGAGGTTTTTTTGAAGATCTACACGATCCAAGGAGGCCAACCCCAGGTTTATGGATGATTCTGCTTCTAGATCAAAGATCAGAATTTAGATGAAGATGAGCACATATTGCTGCAAGTATTCGAATCATACATCTAGTTTTTTTACTGTTGGGAGCAAACCCACTCCTAAAGAAAATTACGAACCTAGTCCAAAAAAGATGATTATGAAACTTATTGGTAGAAAAATAGAAATAATAATAATAGCAATAATAATAAATTAGAGCATGTGCACCAAGGAAACACCATGGTAGCGACTCATTTAGGGAGTTCAATCCCCAGCTTGAATCTCACCGATTTATATCCAAGTCCAGTTTGAGAGTTTCTTATGAAAATTTTGTTTCCTTTGATACTTATGTTACGTTGACCCATGCAGATGTCTTCCTTCTAAATACCCCTTTTTTATAGCTGTTACCCCCAACCAACATCATTTAACCACAGTTATGCATTGCCGATTTTCTACCACAAAAGCAGCATGAGTTTGTCTGAAACAGAACAATTGAATTGCTTTCAAATACCTTGGCATTGACGTCTTCTGAACCTTCCTTTCATCCTAGACCTAATCTTCTCCTTTCATCATCAATTCACATAGTTTCTTCCTGATGTATCTTATAGAAGAATCATTAAAGAACAGAGTGAAATGCACAGAGATTTGCAAACAGAGTGAAAGCTTCACTGTATTATGTTCATAGGCAGTTCGAGAGGCCTAAAACTCTCCAAGTGAGCAATTGCTACTTGTACAGATGTTTTTACAAAAATGAATGAATGCCCTCTCTTCTTACTGATCTCTCTTATATAGGATCTATTCCTACTGTCAATACAAACAGAGCAACAACTTGCTTAACTGAATACTAACAGAGCATCCACTTGCTAATCAACAGAATACACTTGCTAATAAACAGAGCACTAATTCTAACAGAACACTGCTAACAGAGCACTGACTTTCTGTTGGTACCTTGTATGCCTGCTGTAGCCCTGACTCTAACAGAGCACTGACCTTCTACTCTTCTGCTAGTACCTTGTATGACTGCTTGCTATTGGGATTTTGTATGTCTTCCTCACTGGTTCATTGATGACTCCTATTGTGCTGCTGCTTATGCCGGCCTCTCTGATAAGTCTTGTATATTGGAGGCTTATCAATTCTTCCCCCCAAAGCAACCACCTTGTCCTCAAGGTGAAACTCAGGAAATTGCTGTTGAATTAACTCAGAATCCTCCCAAGTAGCCTAAAAAACAGGCAACCCCTTCCACTCTATTAGAACTTCATCAGGAAAATTATTGTGTAATGACTTGGAGCGACTGTCTAACACTGCCTCAGGAGTAACCAACAGCTCTAAATCTGCATTTAGCTGGGGAGGAAGTGTTGCTGATGTAAACCCATTCCCTACTGCCTTTCGCAACTGGGAAACATGGAAGACTGGGTGGAGTTGTGAAGCTGTTGGCAATTCCAATTTATAGGCCACTTCACCTATTTTTTGAAGAACCTTGTAAGGTCCATAATACCTTGCGGCAAGTTTTTGATTCCCTCGTTTTGCCAACGACTGCTGCTGGTCGGTAGAGCCTTAATTTCTTTTTTTTTGGAAAGAGAGCTGGGTTTCAAGGACCCCTAAACCTTTATATAAATGAAACAAAAACAAAAACAGAAACAAACTCTCACAAGAAAGATTTAATTTCAAAAAAACTAAATCACCCACTGTAAATATCACCTCCCGCCTAGATAAATCAGCCTGACGCTTCATCCTTTGCTGAGCTCAGACAATTGCATTCTCAAATCATCCAGGGCAGCATCTCGATCCAACAACATTTGTTCTACTGTAGACACAGAAGTGCTTCCTTGATCCACTTTTAGCAATTTTGGAGGGTCTCTTCCATATAATGCTTTGAAAGGGGAGCACCCAAGAGGAGTGAGTAGAAGTGTTATACCAATATTCAACCCACATCAACCACCTTGCCCATTGCTTGGGTTTACTGGAAGCAAAACATCGCAAATATGTCTCTAAACAATGATTAACCACTTCGGACTGCCCGTCAGTTTGGGGATGATACGCGGTACTTTGCTTTAGAAAAGTACCTTGTAAACGAAATATTTCCTTCCAGAAATGACTTAGAAAAATCCTGTCACGGCCCGTAATGATTGATAGCGGAATTCCATGAAGCCTCACAATCTCTTGTATGAATGTTTTAGCAACTATCTCAGCCGTGAAGGGGTGGCATAGTCCAACAAAGTGCGCGTATTTGCTCAAATGATCAACTACCACCAAAATCGTATCTACCCCATTGGATCTTAGATACCCTTTGATGAAATCCATCGTGATATCATCTCACACTTGAGTTGGTAAGGGGATTGGCTGCAACATACCTGTTGGAGAAGTGGCCATGTATTTATTTCTTAGATAAACTTCGCACTCTGCCACCATTCGAGCAACATCCGACCTCATACCCACCCAATACAGTTCCCTAGCCAACCGCTGATAAGTCTTTGTTTTCCCGAAATGTCCCCCCATGGGTGAACCATGAAATTCCTCAAAAATAAGGGAAAGGAAAGATGATTTTCGAGACAATACTAACCGTTCCTTGTAAAACAACAGACCATGGCGTAACTCAAACCCCACCAAGGCATTGCTCCCATTCTGAAGGTCATTTCTGATTTGCTGAAGTTGTTTTTCATCTTTCAATTTATCCCAGTCTCTCCATTGGGGAAGTACTAATGTGGAACACTCGGTTACGGGCTGAACTCTTGATAAGGCATCAGCGGCTGTGTTCGTCTTCCCTGCCTTGTAATGTATTTCAAAGTTGTAACTCATGAGCTTTACTATCCATTTCTGATATTCTACCCCAACAACTCTTTGTTCCAATAAAAACTTAAGACTCTTCTCATCAGTGCGCACTATAAATCGTTGTCCCAGTAGATACAGTCTCCATTTGGCAATGGCAAACACTATCGCCATCAATTCTTTCTCATATACTGATTTTTGTCTTGTTTGCTGCCCCAATACTTGACTAAAATAAGCAATCGACCGTTGTTCCTGCATTAAGACTGCTCCCAACCCATAGCCTGATGCATCGGTCTCAATCACAAATATTTTCGAGAATTCGGGCATTGCCAGAACAGGCACTTCGGTCATCCATTGCTTCAAAGCTTGAAATGCAGTTTGGGCTTCAGGATTCCACCCAAAATTATTTTTCTTAAGTTGCTGAGTTAGTGGCCAAGCCACTGTACTGTATCCCTTGACAAATTTTCTGTAATACCCCGTCAATCCCAGAAAACCCCTTAATTCCGTGATGCTCTTAGGCGTCAGCCACTCCAACATAGCTTCAATCTTGGATGGGTCGACGGAAACACCATTACAGGAGATCACATGACCCAGATAGGCTAACTCCTGTTTGCCAAATTCACACTTCTTCCTGTTGGCGTAAAGTTCATGTCGTTCCAGCATCGCCAATACCGTTGAGAGATGTTCCAAGTGAGCCTCTAGCCCTAAGCTATAGATTAGTATATCATCAAAGAAAACCAGGACATACCTCCGCAAATAGGGCTTAAAAATTTCATTCATCGACGCTTGAAAGGTTGCGGGAGCATTCGTTACACCGAAAGGCATTACCAGAAATTCGTAATGGCCTTCATGAGTCCGAAAGGCTGTTTTGTTCTCATCTCCCTCCTTAATACGAATTTGATGAAAACCGGATTTTAAATCCAATTTGGAAAACCAGCAAGCCCCGTGTAGCTCGTCAAGGAGCTCGTCGATGACTGGTATTAGAAATCTATAAGGGACGGTTTCCTTATTTAACGCCCAGTAGTCAACACAGAATCTCCAACTACCATCCTTCTTTTTAACCAATAATACGGAACTTGAAAACAGACTCTTACTTGGTCGTATAATGCCTGTCGCCATCACCTCCTTAATCAGCCTTTCGATCTCATCCTTTTGGAATTGGGGATACCTGTAGGGCCTGACGTTGACTGGAGAAGCTCCTTCACGCAGACATATTGTGTGTTCATGCTCTCTTAGAGGAGGTATTTCTCACTGAATACCGACTGAAATCTCTCCAATACCATCCCAATTTCACTCCCAGATGCTCCGACCACTTCCCTAGTTGCATCCAAATTCCCAAACTCTATCAACACCCCTTGTTTTTCCCGGCGACGAGTCCTCCACATTGCTTTTAACAAAACCAGGGACTTCCCTAATGTTGGATCTCCTCGTAGTGTTTTGGTTACCCCCCCACCCCCTCACTTTCGAACCTCATGTTAAGTGACCCCCAAAGTTGCCAACCATTTAATCCCTAAAATTACGTCTGAACTTCCCAGATTCAAGGGTAGAAAATCTTCTTCTACCACGAGCTCTAAGAGTGCCAACGATACTGCCTTGCCCCTCACTGATTCTCCAATCCCTATGGTCACTCCATATGAACCCGTAAATGTGACCTTCAAACCTAGCTTCTCGACCAAGCTACTTGCAATAAAATTGTGGGTAGCCCCGCTATCCACCAAGACCACCACCTCTTGTTCACCGATCTTACCTTTGAGTCGCAAGGTCTTTGGTGTAGTCCAACCCACCACCGAATTCAGAGAAATCTCTACCCTCCCATCTACCTCAACGGCTTCTAATTCGGGCCCTTGCTCGACGTCGTCCTCTTCTTTTTCTTCCTCCAAGATATCCTCCTCTTGAGTGACCAAGATGTTGAGGTCCTTCTTACATCGATGTCCCGACCCAAATTTTTCATCACAGCGAAAACACAATCCCTTCTCCCACTGGTGTCGAAGCTCCTCTTCACTCAACCTCCAAAAACCCCCTTTCCCTAGATCTGCCTCACTCCTTGAGCTCGACACTCCCCCTGTTTGTAAATGGTTTCCCATCTCAAGAGATTTAGGGTTTTCAGCAACCCTAAATTGTCCAACACTTGGGCTTGGGCCTGGAGCTGATCCGCCTTTAAAAGGCCCAACTAATTGATTCTTCTCTTTGATAGTTGGAATATATTCATGGCCCGACCCAATGAAAGAGGTTCTAGTATCCTCAATTCTGCTCTGATTTGGGGCTTAAGGCCATTAATAAACTTGCTAACATACACCTCCTCTGGAAGCTGGTCTAATGGTGCAGCGTATGTAATGAATTGGCGACGGTAATCAGACACATTGCCTTCTTGTTTGAGTGCAAGAAATTGCTCACAAAGTGTCCCTTCGGCAGTTGAGCGAAATTGCAATAGTAGCAACTTCTTCAATTCTTCCCACAACAATATGGGACGCCACTTGTGCTCCCATTGATACCAAATCAGAGCATCTTCCTCAAACCTAACTATTGCAGCCTCCAATCTTTCCTCATTGGTATAATGTTGCAATTGAAAAAACCTCTCCGCCTTCAAGATCCATCTATCTGGATTAACTCCATCAAAAATTGACATTTCAAGTCTTCTAAATCTACCCCAAACCTTTCTTCCAACATTGAAGTTTTTCGTCATAAACCCGCACCTTCCACCTCCTTGGATTGCTCCGATGACGAAGCCAC
This sequence comes from Berberis vulgaris, assembly GCA_963556465.1. Classification (NCBI taxonomy): domain Eukaryota; kingdom Viridiplantae; phylum Streptophyta; class Magnoliopsida; order Ranunculales; family Berberidaceae; genus Berberis; species Berberis vulgaris. The sequence continues at coordinate 15,912,733 of OY747128.1, read as the reverse complement.
CCGTGAAGACTCTTCACACAGTTTCACCAGGTGTTCAAGTTTCTGTACAATAGTAGTGATCTCTTCCTTGATCGAACCAATCTCATGGTGTACTCCATCGACCATTCCTTTTACCATTTCTATTCTTGTTGCCATGTTTGTTGTGCCAAATTGATTGGCTAATTTCCTGTCATCACTAGATCTCCTGCTCTGATACTAATTTGATGTATCTTATAGAAGAATCATTAAAGAACGGACTTATAGAAGAATCATTAAAGAATGGAGTGAAATGCACAGAGATTTGCAAACAGAGTGAAAGCTTCACTGTATTATGTTCATAGGCAGTTCGAGAGGCCTAAAACTCTCCAAGTGAGCAATTGCTATTTGTACAGATGTTTTTACAAAAATGAATGAATGCCCTCTCTTCTTACTGAGCTCTTTTATATAGGATCTATTCCTACTGTCAATACAAACAGAGCAACAACTTGCACAACTTGCTTAACTGAATACTAACGGAGCATCCACTTGCTAATCAACAGAATACACTTGCTAATTAATAGAGCACTGACCTTCTACTCTTCTGCTAGTACCTTGTATGATTGCTTGCTATTGGGATTTTGTATGTCTTCCTCACTGGTTCATTGATGACTCCTATTGTGCTACTGCTTATGCCGGCGTCTCAGATAAGTCTTGTATATTGGAGGCTTATCACTTCCCTTCCTGTTCAATTGAACTCATCTCCATTGTCGTAGGACATTATTACGGAAATCTTATTTTCTAGATTAGTAGTCAGGAATTATAATTACAAGTATTTCCACTTTGTTTAGGTTGAGTTAAATTAGGAATTGACTTCTCTTCAAGGATGCATGAACACGCGCGTCATGTCAGACTCGGACACGACACGACACGCCGACTCGGCAGTTTCCCAAAAACTAGGACTTGGGAACACGTCAACACATTATACTATATTTTTAGTAAGTCATATAAACATAAATAATAATATAATAAAAGTGCCTTCCTAGAGTGTTTTCTTAAGACACTCTGTTGCATGAAAAAATAAAGTAGAGAAGAAGTAGAAAGAGAAAAAGCAAATTAGAGAAGAAAAAAAAAATTTAATCTAGTATAGACTACCTCTATGCTTTAGTGGCATATTGCCCTATTTGTCTGAAATCACAATTGAAAGAGTCAATCACTTCAGATGGATTAATAATCATTAAATTAGGTGATTATTTGCAAACATCTAAAAGTAAAAAATAAAACAAAGTTTGTTTTTAAGTCTTGACTATGTCCTAACTAAGTTCGGAGTATATCGGAAACGTGTCTGACACGTTGACCACATTAACCATGTGTCTGACACCTACCGCGATACGTTGACCAAGTGTCTGACGGACGTCGGAGGCGTATCGAGCAAGTGTCAGTGTCGAATACGTATCGGACACGGATACAACAAGTTTTCAAATAGTCTGTGCTTCCTTGCTTCTCTTTGTAATAGTTAGTGCCTTGATTAATAAAATTTGTTTATTGAATATTTTCTCATCTTCTTTGGCTTGTGAATTCAAGTCTTTCATCTCCTTGGATTCTATTTTGTCTATTTCTCTTCCCGTTCGTCTTCTTCCTGTTCGTCAATTCTTCTTCTAATACCCTGGTGGATTCAAGGTTTCCCGTCTTCAGTTTGGTATCACAGACCATTACTTTGTAGTTTTTATACTAAATACCTCGATCATGTTTCATAGTCTTCCATCTTCATTGATAAAAAAAAACACCAAAAAGAAAGGAAAAAAAAAACTTGTTTTCTACCAATACATCGACAAAACCCCATTACTTAGTCTTCTCACCTATTCACAAACTCTATTCATCAATCAACACAACTTTATCACTCGACAACCCGATCCATCAAACCCAAAATCAGTCCCCCAACACTCAATCCCAACTAGATTGGTCCTCACCCAACAATGTTCACCATCAATAACAGTCCATGTCTACTCAAACCACAAAGTAGTCCATTAGCACCGATCCAACTCAGTTCTTATTGTCATTTCCACCGATCATGCACTTCGTTCTATCGCTTCCAAACCTTTACAAAATCCAGAGTCGTAGATCTGTTTCTTTTTCCTCAATAATCAAACAGACAACCCACTTCTTCCCTTGGTTTAATTACATACTCTTGCCATTATTTTGTTAAGTTGCACTGTTTTTGTTCCGCCTAGCCTTGTTTTAGCTAGCCCATCTCACCCTTGTACCTTATTATTTCCACCACTAGGTTTGCTCCAGGCACCCACCTCATTCTTTGCTAAAAAAATAAAAAAATAAAAAAATAAAAAAATAAAAAAATAAAAAAATAAAAAAATAAAAAAATAAAAAAATAAAAAAATAAAAAAATAAAAAAATAAAAAAAATAAAAACTTCCAGCTCCTTGCACACAAACATGGCCAAAGACAATTCTCAAGATGATTCTCATGACTCTTTCACAACAAAATAAGACCTTCACAAGGCTATTCAATCAACTTAGATGCTTCAACAACAATTTGAGGAACAAAGATCTTTCAACAACGATTTTACGGCTGCTATTCAAAGGCTTGAAGCTCTTATCATTGCCAATGCACCACCTTCAAACCCCAATATCACACTTACCGATTCCCTTTCAATGCCTACACCAAAACCATCTATTTCCACCACTCTTAAGTCTTAACCCTTATGCCATCAATTTCAACACTTCCACACCCACCCTTGTCCAATTTCCACAACTTCCTCCTACCAATTCCAATGTTTCCTATCTAAAGCCAACACAAAAATGGGCCTATTCCAAACCAATCCATCAAATCTCAAAACTATGTCAATGCTTCCCATTCTCCAAACCCAACCATCTCCGACATTCCTATCAACGCTCTTCATAGCCTATCCCAAACTCAATGTTCGCATCCTCTTTTTACCAATTCAACCCATGGTTTTGCCTATGAAGATGAAGATCATTATTTTCTCCGAGCACAACAACAAGCTTCTACTTATTATCGTTATACAAATCGTAGTGAGTATAAGGTAAAAGTTGATATACCTCCATTCAATGGTCACCTTGGTATTGAAGAGTTCTATGATTGGATTTCCGGAATTGCAAAGTTTTTTTTATTATGAGTATTCCGGAGGAGAAAAAGACAAAGTTGCTTGCTCTCAAATTAACTAGAATTGCTGATGCTTGATGGCAACAATATCAAGTGCAACGCCAATGTAAAAGTAAGCCAAAATTGATTAATTGGCCTAAGATGAGAGATATTTTTCGTACTACTTTTCTTCCACCAAATTATGATAAGTTGTTGTTCCAAGATCTACAAAATTGTTGGCAAGGTAATAGATGTGTTCGGGACTACCATGCATATTTTTATCGTCTTCTTGTTCATACTAATCTTACAGCTACTCCATCACACATTGTTGCTACGTTTATTGGTGGATTAGTGGTCAATTCAAGAATGCTTATCTCATATGGTTCATACCCTTCATGAAGCCTTTAAACAAGCTTACCACATCGAGCACACCCTTGAACACCGCCTACGCTTCAAATCATCTCAAGGTTCTACTCTTCACCAATCTTTGCCTAAAGAAGATGTTATAGGTGATGGCATTCTTCCTACTCTTTCCAAGTCAGTTCTCCACCTTCATCCAAAATTCCTAATGTTGCACTTCCACCATCTAAACCTCCCCTCCTGTGGCCCAAACCTAAGCCACCCAATCCTTTTGCATCTTCAGACCTCTCTAAATGCTACATATGTGGTCAACCTGGCCATAGATCAAATAATTGTCCCAATCATCAACAACTTGCTTTCACCACTACTAACGAGGATATCAAAGAAGAGATTTCACAGGATATTGATTTTATCTATGGAGATGAATGCTCCTCGGGCTTACCTCTCTTAGAATAATGTAGAACTTCATCATTTGATCGAGGACGAGTTCTTTTTCATAATGGGGGGCTGATCTAGTAGGACATTATTAGGAAAGTCTTATTTTCTAGATTTAGTAGTCAGGAATTATAATTACAAGTATTTCTATTTCGTTTGGGTTGAGTTAAATTAGGAATTGGCTTCTCTTTTTCTATAAAAGAAAGTCTTCTTTTTGTAAAAGTCAGTATCTTGATTAATAAAATTTGTTTATTTAATATATTCTCATCCTTTTTGGCTTGTGGATTCAAGTCCTTTATCTTTTACTCTCTTATTACTTGTGGATTCAAGTTTCATCTATTTATCTTCCCGTTCATCATCTCTTCTTCTAATATCTTGTGGATTCAAGGTTTCCCGTCTTCAATCTCTCATTAGACAAAACCCCTAAATCAACTACTTTAATTTCATAAGTAGAAAGTAAAAAATTCCTTGATTACACTAAGCAGAATATCTAAATGCCACCCCATAATATTCCATAGCACAAAGGACAAAACATAAATACTAGAAATAGTATGGTAATGAAGCTATTTTCATAGCAAACGATATGAAATGAGCATAACTAACCATGAATCCATTGGAAAGACGATGAAGATGAAGTTGTCAAAATGGTAAACGTATGTATAATTTCCCCTGCACAAAACATGCTCTTATCAGTAACAGATGTATTTGATAATAATCATGCATTCAATAACAATTCCATACAACCCTTTTATTAACTTGGTGGCTGTTTAATTTATCTCACTTACATTACCCACTTACATTACAAGTTTGGAAAAACACATTATTAAAAAAGGCTACTAGCTGGAGATCTGGTATTTTTTACTATTTTTTAGTACTAACGCTCCTTGTTATTGGTAATCTCACTCTTTGAGTATTTCACTTCAAACATGAAAATCATTACAAGAAAAATGATAAGCAAACCAATATACGAAGTTGAGAGTGCACTGATAAAAGAAAAATTAGAGGAATATGTCATTTTAAGTTTAGTAAAGTGGTGGGGGGAATCCGCAGCCTAATAAATGGTGTGGGCATGATAGTGGTGCATAAATGAAACAATCAGGAATAACATAAATCAACTAATATGTCACATGGTCGAGCTCACCATCTTTTTGTGTTTTTACTTCTTGAAATCTAAAACAATGTTTAACTTTAAGAACTAAGATATCCTTTCTCACGTTGTTAGCATTATAAACACTCATGTTCATGACATCATAACCTCATTTGTTAAAATCAGTTACTTTTCCCCAAAGCACAAAACCTTCAGTTCTGAAATGAACAAGAAATGTAACCTGCCTTCCGAGTTCTTCCATGAATCATAAAGAGCTGCAAAAACAAGAGGCTGGCCATTCTTGAAATGAATATAATATGGTTGTTTTCTAGACCCATCCTTTTTCCATTCGTAAAAGCTGCACAGACATTGCTAAGTCAGTTGTACTCATTCATAAAATACAATTTTGTGTGTCATCTCTGAATCACTACTGCAATCTTACGTCTTGCAAACAGCTAAAAGCTCGAAAGAAGTTGAAATAAACCTGCCAACTGTAGGCTTATAAATTTAGGGTAAAATGTTTCCACTGCTAAACTCGGAAGACTTCTAATCAAGCTAAGACACGAATAGTCTCACCCATGTTTGATTTTCTACTGAGAAGGAGATTTTGATTAAATAAGGTATTAGCGTACGATTCATTACATAATTAATATCACATCAAATATTTTCACTGATGATCTTCCAACCTCTAACCACCAAAATACAGAGGATGGGCATTAAAGGGGTCGAAGAATTCAAAAAAGGTCAGCTGATCCAATGGATTTGGAGGTTTGGGGGTGGAAACCACAGCTTTATGGAGACATATTATAGCTTGCTTCACTATCCAAAGGTTCTAACTGAGCTAAACCCCATTTCTTGTTATACAAATATTAAATTTGTGGACAATATTGATGGTACTAGAACAGGAATGGAGTTCGGGATAAGAAATCCCCTCCCCTCTCATCTTATTTCACCGTATATAGGCATGCTATTTTGCTTAAGTCTGAAAATTCAAAGAGCAAAGACTCAATTAAACCAAACCAAGAGTAATTAATTAATGAATGAAGATAGTAAGAGATATGCAGAGAAGATGAAGTTATGCATACCCTTCAACCATGACGAGACAGCGGTTGTTAGGAATGAGACGACGAAACGAAGCTTTCTCAGAAATCGACTCGGAGCGAGCATTAAACTGCAACTCACAACCAAGAAACGGATGCCCCAATTAGTGAAACATGTAAAAATTATAGAGAGAAGTAAAAGTGAGTGAGTGAAAAAGCACCAACCATTTTGTAGTGGTCAGGGGGTGTGGAAGAGTTGATGAAACTTGGGATGAGACCCCATTTCATGCACTCAACTGTTACTGTTTGGTTTTGGTTTGGGGTTTCATTATTTTGAGCACTACTAGTACGAACAATAGGGAGATACGAGCCTGGGGAAACGTTGAAGCGTGGACGATACCGATCCATGTGAATGTATCGAGTGTTGTTGTTGGTTCCATCTCCTTTGTTGTTGTTGTTGACGATGCGATTGTATGCCCTAGGAAAGTCGTCCGCTCTCAGAGTGCAACGCGTTCGTCCGCACATTCTCTCTCTAGTCTCTAGTTTCAACTCTCACTCACAAAATAAAATATAACCGACGACACAACAACAGAGCGGGAAACCCAGTGGAGATATATATAGGGGAGTATAGCGAGTGAAGAGAAATTCATTTTTTAAGGTATGTGTGCATTAGGCATGCACGTGCAATGCACTTGTATCAACACCCCCCCTTCTGTCAGTTTTTTTTTTTTTTTTGGAAAGTGAGCTGGGTTTTTACGGATTTCACGACCTATCAACAAGGTGCGACCTACAGGTCAACAACCATAAGAAAGAAACCATGCCGCACGTGAGTCTCGAACCTAGGACGTGGGGGACAAACCCACACAGCCCTAGCCACTAGACCATAACACTATTGGCTTTGTCAGGTACTTAGTAACTCAAGATGGATGAACCAGTGTGTTGATGCATACATATGCGTGAAAGGGCTGGATGTACATGAAGACATTTGTGTATAAAGTTGCTAGATGATGATTGAAAGGTTTTATTGGACGAATCCAAGTGAAGAATACAGTCAGATTCTAGTAGGGGTGATCAAGTACGGATGCTGGATCATACTATGCCATGGACAGTGTCGGAGCAATGTCCATGTTTATGTTACCTTTACTTGTATGCTTTGTATGGATTGGTTTTATACAAGGGTTTTCCCATAAAACAAGTGTTTATATGGGTCTTGTAAGGGTAATTGTAATGAAAGTGTATGTCGAAATCAGTATAGTAGGGAATGACCAGGTCAAGGGTGATTTAGTGGGCATTCATGATGGTCTCAATCCCCAATATTCCCTTTTGAAAAATGCCCAAATGCTTAGCATCCATATTAGGGGGAAGGTGTCTCATGGGTTCGTGTCAAGATGGATGCAGAGTCGGTGCATAGCCATGGCAGAGCCAGTGCATGGCCAAGGCATGCTTGAGAACAAGTTGGGATTACTTGAGAATGGATGAGACAATCGAATGACTGACTAGACGTGCATGGGACACGAGCCAAGTATGAGGCACGTTGGCTTAGTGATTGACAGACCAAGTATCGTGCACGCATAGATGGTGATGGACCGATGCTGAACATTGGTCGATCATGTCAGAGTATGGATGCTCACACCTTTAGGTTCAGTACGGATGCTGGACTGGAGCTTGAAAGCTTGATTGATAGACCAAGGGTCGTGCATGCTCGGTGTATGCATGAATGGCTGACAATACTTGGATGCTAGACTATGAGTGGGCAGATACACGCATGGATGATGGTGCGTGGTGATGGACTGATAACGGACATTAGTCTATCATGTCAAAATATGGATGCTCACACCATTAGGCTCAATGCGGATGTTGGACCATGGCTTGCGAGCCTGATTTGAATGTTTGAATGCCAAAGGCTTACATTTGAACATGTGATGAAATGTGTTAGTTAGGCGGTTTGTTTGGTGGCAAATGCTTTGAGTGACACATGGATTAGTTAGTTATTGCAGAGTTTTGAATGATGTAGCGACTTTATAAGGCATTTGGGAGGACGAGAGATGCATATGAGTTTGTAGGAGCAAACTTATGTCAAACACAAATTGTCGGAATAATTTTGTGAGATCTTGTAACATGTTCGAATTGATTCGATGCTCAGCAATAAACTAAGGGATTTCGTATAAAACTTGCTTAATTATGGGCCTGTGACATCTTCCCTCAAAGTATTTGTACAACCACCAATGTCAGCACAATGGACTAAATACAGAGGACCAAACTGTGTTTTTCGCGTACAAACCGCAAGAGTCAGGAGAAGTTTCTACATTAGCTATATAGTGTTGTTCATGTGAGTTGCTAAATGCATACCAAAAACAGACGCGATGTGATAAAATGTGATGCTGCATAGAGACAGCGAACATTGATAGACATGAACCTTGATTGGATTCAACGAGCCACCTAAACTATTTGATTGTCTACACAAAAAACTTTGAATGATGTTCAATCAAGGAAGCACAGATTCTTCGAAAACTTGTCGTATCCGTGCCTGACACGTATCAGACACATGACACTTGCTGACATGCCTTCGACACGTGTTAGACATTTGGTCAACGTGTCGACAGATATCAGACACATGGTCAATGTGGTCAACGTGTTGGTCACGCCTCCAAACACTTGGAACTTGTCAGCACACAGTCAAGACTCGAAAACAAACTGTGATTTATTTTTTTACTTTTATGTTTGCAAATAACCACGTAATATAATGATTGTTGATCTATCTGAAGTGAATGACTATTTCAATTAAGATTTAAGATAAATAGGGCAAAAAGTCACTAAAGTTTTATGCTTCTTCTTAATGTTTGCTTCTTATTTTTCTCTCATTTGCTTTTTTTCTCCTCTACTTTTTCTTTACTATACTTTTTCTCTAATTTAATTTTTTCTTGCAACAGTGTCATCTTCTTCAAGACACTCTAAGAAGGCACTTTATTAGATTATTATTTATATGACTTATTAAAAAATAATATAACGTGTCCCCGAATCCTAATTTTTGGAAAATTGTCGAGTCGACGTGTCGTGTCCGTATCCGACACAACACACGTGTCCTTATCCGTGCATCCTTGTGCTCAATCATAAATAAACAATGCATGGCTCATCATGCCTGTATTTCCTTTTCCTTCCTTACCCCCCTCCTTTTTCTCTCCAATGATACTTCATTATCTTCCAAGAACTTCCAGTGTAACCCATCTCTGAGATAGATAGATATCACAATAGTAGTGCTCTTAAAAGAGTTAATAGTGAAGCTCATCAAAGAAAAATATGTCAGAAACATGCACATCAAGCATCTTATTCGTAATTACATGCCAAGGATGAGGCCGGTGGATTGTAACATTTATGCATCTGTGAGCGTGTGCTTAAAATAACTAAAGTCGCATCCCATAATATACAACTTATTAGCCCCTATTACTCTATTAGTAATATGTGTAAAGGGCCCTGGGTCAACAACTGCATTGAACATATTGGCGGTTGGGACATTTATTAGATCCCGAGGGAAGGACTCGAGACATGTAACTGTGTAGATTGAGATCTAATCAAGGCTGAGGCCGTGTCTGCACTATGAAAATATCTTTGCCAACCATACATCCTTCCACATCTTGCGGGCAGCCAAACTTCTGCTCTAGGAACATTCCCACAGCACAGAGGCGCTGACCAAGCTGCCTGCGAAAGATGTGGTCTACAGTCAAGGGTTTCTTGCTATAATCTACTGTCATATGAACTACTTTTCCGTCAGCAGGGCCTGTACCAAGCACCAATAGCTCCTCGCTGAAATTTGCAAATGCCAGACTACTCACTCTGCCATTGAACTTCCCACAAGATAGACGCCATGGGGTCCCACGGGTGCCCGAAGCCAGGGTCTCCCCAAGCCCTGGTGCGATTTCAGCCTCAACTGAATTGTTATCATTGTTACTTGGGTTGCGTGTGTGGAGAACAAATGACAACTCCGGTGACAGCATTTCCTGCACAAGCACAGCCATTGTAGCATCCTTCTGTGGTACACCAGCTGCTCGACGGCTTAAAACTGCCCTTCGAGTGTATAAAGAAGCCCAAACACGACCAACAGCATGACCAAAAACAGTTGGGTTCGAGGGGCTGACATTCGGAATAGATTCATACAGTCCTGCAGCTGACATTCCAGCCAAGTCTTCAACATTAGCACTTGATCGAACAATCAAACTATTTCTGCCTGGAAACATTTTGCCTATGTTATTTATGGTCTCTGTGGATGGGTGCTGAGCTGAGACCAATTCCTGGAGCTCATTGCATAATTTATCCAGTTCACCACCTTCCATCTGAGCAGTTTCTAACCGTTCCAGAAGGGATTGAAAATCTCCCATGCTAGCACTTTCCTTTAGTGCTGACTCCATTGATCCGAAAGGGATTACTGCTCCAACAGGGACCTGAAATGATGCTGGCACCCCTTGGTCACTGTAAACTGCCATCATCAACAACAAACTTTAGTCAATAATCAAGTATATTTACTAGGTTCTGGTGGTTATTGCACATCTCCTTTACATGTTACTTTTCAGTACAATAAGATAAGCTCAGCACTTTTCTCTGCTTTCAGTAAAACTCTTAAAGGGTGCATCTTGGTATATGCTAGTACAAGTTCTTAAAAAAGTGATCCACGACCCTTCCTCAAAAGGTGGTCTTGGATGACCACATCTAATGTCACATCAGGACTTGAGTTGGCTACCTATATGGTCAGAATACAGGAGTTTAGAGAGTAGATAACCACGCGTGATTTACTGAGAACACACATTTGACCCATCCACCCATTTCCTTTTGTGCTCTCCTTCAGTAAACCCTTTTGTATTGCTTACATTTGGCACACTAGAGTTGATTGGTATCTAGATCTACTTTTGGGAACCTATGATGTGAAATACAATCATCTCCCGTTTGACATCTGCAAACATTTGGAACTCAACTAAACAACAGCCAAGAGGAAAAAGGTAGAAGAAAATTTATATTAGAAACTTATTCTCAGCTTTAGTGAAAATTAGAATACCTTTTTCAGAAAGTTTTGCCAAAGAAGCCAAGCGACCACAAGCAGCAGCCTTTGCACCAGAAGAGAGAGCATTGGCATCTTCAAGCACTAAAACTCCACGAGAAAGAACCTAAAAAAATAATTCATATCAGCAACGTAATTCCAGTAAGTCGGAATCGAGTATAAATGAATAAGCAAACAAATGAGTACCTGACTGTTTTGAACTCCTGACCAGGAAGTAGACTGAGGTTTAGATACTACCATTGTGTTTGAAATTCCATTGCTTGAAAGATTCATCACAGGAACATCTTTGCTCTTAATCGACACAGATGGGAATATATCAACACCAGTAGAAGATGCTTCCAACCTGAAAATTTTCAACAAGACCCGAATTATCAAAATATTCCATCCTAAAAAAAATGATCAACAGATGAACAAAAATACTTGCAGTTTAGGAATTTATGTAAGATTGTCATATGTTTTCAGAAAATGACCTCACTGATTGCCCATTAAGGTTTTGGATGTGATCAACAATATCTTCATCTTCACATGTCACAAAAACTACCTTTTCCTGCAAATGATTAAAAGACGTTAAGATGTTTATCTATTTTTAGGTGATGAAATCCAAGACTACATAAGTTTACAGCATTAAACTTACTTGTCGAGCCCTAACACCAAGATGCGATAAGTGAGGCATTTCTTGCAGAAGCACCAGACCAACTATGTTACTTCCAGCTGCTGTAACCTGTATGATATGACCACAATCTGACCTTGATTAGATACTAACCATGCAATATCCTACAAAGCTAGAAGTAAGAACAAAGACAAAACAAGAAATAGAGAACCTCTTCATCGCCATCAGCTCTTTTGACCACTAGAATAACAGGTCCTGTGATAGATGATGGAAGAGATCCAGGAACAATACTTTCAACCTAAGTAGCACCATAATCATCGCTGTGTCAAGCATTAGAGAATATTGCTTTAAAGTGAAACTAAATAAACTGTAAGTAACCATACATCCTTTTTCAGAAATTTGTTTATATTTCAAGAAACAGATGCTTCCAGCTATCAAATCATGTGAAAAGTCATGATTGAAGGGTATGCACAACTTCATCGCTTCTGCCAATCTAAAGTTCGAAAAATACCTGTACAAGAGTTCCTATAGCATCTCCTGAGACAATAACATCCCAACCTTGGGATCCTAGTGTGCTTCTTACAGATTTTAAGAGAAGCGTACAAATTTTTGAGACCTGGAAAACAACACTAAATAGACATTTGAAGTGAAGTAGTCAGATATGTATGCATCATACCACTTGCATTGCAAGATGAAACAATATAATGATGTGTGAAAGAAAAAAATATATATTCTAAAAAAAAAAAAATAATAATAAAAGAGAAACAAGAGAAAGAGAGCATACCTAGCACGAATCTCAGCTTCAGTGAATGTCCTCATGTTATTCTCGGGTATTCCAAGAGCTTTGCCTAGAATCTGCAATGCCACCAAAATGAATAATCTAGATTAGCCATTTTTGTCCAAGAGATCACTCACGGCATCTAGTACACATTAACCTAACAAATCTAACAGCATTGTTGTCTCTAGAAAAGCTCATAGCATCTGGCACACGTTACCTTCCAAGAGTACCTTGGGCACTTTGCTATTGTATTCTCATTACCGTCCAACATAAATCCTCGTCTACTCCTACTTGGCAAAATCTTAATCCTAAGATATGAATCTACTCCTACACTACAACTAAATGGAAGGAAGCACTCGATCAGCTTATGGATAGACAAGCAAAATGGGTGTTTAGACCTAGTTTTAGAAAGCCAAAAACAACAACACAAAAAGTACACTTACATTAATGCTAGCTTACAAGGCATAAACAGTGCAAAAAATACCATCCAAGTGCCAAAATTTTGTGAATAATGAAGGTTAAGACAATTTAGTAAAAAGGAACTCTCAACCTAAAAAGATAATATATACCTGTACTCTCTTGGGAAAAATCTGAAGAAGTGCCTCTGAGAACTCTTCAGTCAACCTCCTTGCTCTATCAAGAGTAGCCTTCAACCTCAATGCCCAAATTGTTTTTCCATCCTCACTATCTACTTACAAATGAAAATATAAACGCATAACAAATGTGATAGACTCCAAATCAAATTCACTTATGCAAGAAGGAAGAAGGAAACTACTAGCATTCACTATAAGGGAATAGAAGGCTGAGGTGTCAGTCAATTAGCTGAGTTGTTTGGGTTGTTATTTTTTAGTGGTCAGTATTGTAGTAGTAGCAGCTATAAAAGGGGAAGGTATGGGAGTAGGGAGGGATATAAGAAGAAGAAGAAAGAAATATTGTAGTGGAGAGGCTCTCAAAATCTTGGATTATCTCCTAATATCAATACAATACAATTTACTTCCTTCTAATTCTCATATTAGCATCCTATTTTACTTAGAATACTAAGTGTATCTTTCTAATTGCATTTTCTCATCACAGGTTCTATCAATTTGGTATCAGAGCAAGATCTCTTGGACCTTAATCATGGCTCAAAAAAAAAAAAATAGAAGCACTAGAGGAAAGACTAGAGATGGTACAAGGAGAATTTCAACAGGAATTGACTACGGTACAGGTTGGGCTCCAGAAATTACCTGGTATGGAGAGTCGCCTCGAGGTGATTGAGAAACCTTTGGGATATTTGACAAGCAGAATTGAGCAATTGCTGAAACAGGACAGTGTTGGGCCTTCCTCATTCAGCGTGGGACCTTCCTCGACAGTGAAGGAGAAAAACAAGCAAGTGGAGAGAGAGGTGAACCCTTCCTCTGGCTGAGAATCTCCTTTAAGCAGACAGGAAACCCCAATGGAGATGGATAACTCAGAACCGAGGGGGCTACGGAGGTTGGAATTCCCAATCTTCACGGGCGATGACCCGGATGGCTGGATCTTTCGGGCTGAGAGGTATTTCACGATGAACCATATGACGGAGAAGGAAAAGCTTGCAACGACAACAGTGAGCATGGATGGTCGGGCATTAGCTTGGTTCACCTGGATGGAGGGTCGACGAATCTTAGAAGACTGGAATGAGTTCAAGCGGCTACTTCTTACCCGATTTCGACTGCTTCGTGAAGGAACCTTGACGGAAAAGTTCCTGGCAATCCGTCAAACTGGCTCAGTGGACGAATTTGTGGAGAAGTTTGAAACCCTAGCGTCCCCTTTTCGAGATCTCTCTGATGAAGTGCTGGAGAGCACCTTTCTCAACGGGTTGAAGGAGGAGATTCGGGCCGAGGTGTGACTATTGCGGCCCAAGTCACTAATGGATCTGATGGAAGCGACCCAAATGGTCGAGGACCGAAATCGAATATTGGGATGGAATGGGCCGGGTACTCATTGGGCTAAGACGGCCCAAACACGACCTCCCTCACATTCGATGCTCACGAACCCTAATCCCCAACCGTTTCACAGCGCACCTCCATTTTGTACCTCCCCTCACCGCTCCTCCATTCCCTGGGAGAACAAAGGGGTTCCACGACGGCCACTAGTCACAAAAAGGATCGAATCGACGAGCCACCGTCGTGATGGAGGGTTCAAGCGCCTCACTGAGGCCGAAATTCAGAGCAAACGAGCCCGAGGCCTCTGCTACAGATGCGATGAGAAGTTCGCTCCTGGCCATTTTGTCGAAATCGACAATTGCAAGTCCTCTTGGTGGATGAGACGGAGGTAACCGACGCAGACCACAAGGTTGAACCCGACACTGAGGAGCCCGACCCCGATCCACCATCAGGGGAAACCTTCGAGCAGATAGATGGGCAGGTAGAACTCTCCCTGAACTCAGTGGTTGGCTTCACTTCCTCGCGTACTATGAAGCTGAGGGGTGAGATAGCTTCCCACCCAGTCACAGTCATGGTCGATTGTGCAACACACAATTTCATCGCCAAACACATTGTGGGGAAATTAGGGCTTCCACTCACCGTCACTGCCAATTATGGGGTCTTAATGGGTACAGGGATTCAGTCCGCACGGAAGGGATTTGTAAGGAGGTGGTGCTCTCCCTCCCAGAAATCGAAGTTGTGGAGGATTTTCTTCCATTGGAGTTAGGCGGAGTTGATGTGATCTTGGGGATGCAATGGCTCGAAAAACTCGGGGTCATGCACGTCAATTGGAAGGCCTTGGTGATGAAGTTTACAGTAGGAAGGACCCCGGTTACATTTCGAGGAGACCCAAGCCTTTGTCAAACACAAGTATCCCTCAAAGCACTGGTTCGGGCCGTTCGACACGAAGGGGTCTTACTAGAATTAGGGGCAGTGGCCATGGAGGACCAGGGAAACAACAAGTGTAAAGAGCCCCTTCTACCTAGTGTCACGACAGTATTAGCACAGTATGCTGATGTTCTGAGTGTACCCCAGGGATTGCCTCCTCAACGTAACTATGATCACGCCATTGTGCTTAAGGACGAGACTGCCCCAATCAGCGTTCGCCCTTATCGCTACCCTCAAGTCCAAAAAGATGAGAATGAGAAATTAGTTGGGGAGATGCTAACCGCAGGAATTATCCAACCGAGCCACAGTCCCTTCTCAAGCCCCAATTTTGCTTGTCAAGAAGAAGGATGGTAATTGGCATTTTTGTGTGGATTATCGCGCTCCAACCGTGCCACAATACCCGACAAGTTTCCGATTCCAGTGATTGGGGAGCTACTAGATGGGTTGCACGGGGCAGTTTTCTTTTCGAAATTGGATATGAAATCAGGCTACCATCAGATTCGAGTGCGACCACAAGATGTTCCCAAAACTACCTTCCGGACTCATGAGGGGCATTATGAGTTCCTTGTCATGCCGTTCGGTTTGACTAATGCGCCGGCCACCTTCCAGGCCTTGATGAACGAGGTCTTCAAGAGCTTCTTGCGTAAGTTCGTCCTGGTTTTCTTCGACGACATCTTGGTCTATAGCAAAACTGAAGAAGACCATGTCAAACACCTCCATATGGTGTTGACTACCTTACGTCAACACTCTTTATTTGTCAATCAGGGTAAGTGTTTGTTTGGTCAGCGAGAATTGGAGTATTTGGGTCATATTGTGTCAGCTTCGGGATTGGCCGCGGATCCTTCTAAAATTTCAGCCATGCAGTCTTGGCCGGTTCCGGCTAATCTCAAGGAACTACGGGGCTTCTTGGGCCTCACGGGTTACTATAGGAAACTTGTGAAGGGATATGGCCAGATTGCTGCTCCTCTAACCGATTTACTGAAAAAAGACAGTATGGGGTGGACCGAAGATGCACAGGTAGCATTTTCTAGGCTAAAGAAAGCCATGGTTAGTTTACCAGTCCTGGCTTTACCAGATTTCACGAAGTTATTTGTTGTCGAAGCCGACGCCTCAGAGGTCGGATTGGGTGCAGTATTGATGCAGGATCACCACCCAGTGGCTTATTTTAGCCAAGTCTTGGGAGCAAGGGCTAGGCTAAAATCGGTTTATGAACGGGAGTTAATGGCCATAGTATTGGCAATTCAAAAGTGGCGGCCATACCTCTTGGGTCGACGTTTTTTGGTTCGCACTGATAAAAAAAGCTTGAAATATTTGTTGGATCAGCGCTTAGTGGCAGAGGAGCATCAGCGTTGGCTCTCTAAATTGTTGGGCTACCAATTCGACATTGAATACCGCTCGGGCATCGAGAATAAGGCAGCTGATGCGCTGTCCCGCCAGCCCGAAATTATAAGTGTAGCTACTCTATCAACCTCCTGGGTTACAGATTTAGCAGAGCTACACAAAGAGGTACAACAAGATACCATCTTGGGCCCTATTCATGTCAAATTGTCGGCCGGACAGGAAGGACCAGCAAGGTATCAATTGGTGTAGGGCCGCTTGGTTTATCGGGGTCGGCTGGTCATCCCGTCGTCTTCACCCTGGGTTGCGAAATTATTAGAGACTTATCATGATAGCCCGGTAGGGGGCCACTCGGGGGTATTAAAAACCTATTTGCGTCTTTCGCAAGATGTGTATTGGGTAGGCATGAAAAAACAAGTTCAAGCGTATGTGGCAAAATGTGGGGTTTGCCAACGAAATAAGACAATGGCTCTATCTCCTGCCGGCTTACTTCAGCCCCTGCCAATTCCGGATCAGGTTTGGGAAGACTTATCCATGGACTTCATTGAGGGATTTCCCACATTAGAGGGATATTCTTGCATTTTGGTGGTTGTGGACAGACTGAGCAAATATGGGCATTTTCTTCCCCTCAAGCATCCTTTCACCGCTCCAGGAATGGCTGCCCTATTTATCAAAGAGGTGGTTCACTTACATGGCTTCCCTAAATCCATTGTGTCCGATTGTGATAAGGTCTTCATGAGCCATTTCTGGGCAGAATTGTTCAAACTCCACGGCACGACTCTCAAACATAGTACCACATACCATCCTCAAACGGATGGACAAACCGAGGTCGTTAATAGGAGCATTGAGACATACTTGAGGTGTTTCGCCGGGGATAAACCAAGGAAATGGAGTCGGTGTTTACCTTGGGCTGAATTTTGGTACAACACATCCTTCCACAGCCACCAACACCACGCCTTTCCAGGTGGTGTACAATCGGCCTCCTCCCCTTTTGCTCCGTCTGGAAAGGCACTCCACCACTAACTCCGCGGTAGAGTCACAATTGCGGAACCGCGATGCTTTACTGGAGGAATTAAAGCAGCACTTGCTGCTTGCTCAGAACCTAATGCGTAAATCAGCTGATCGCCATCGCCGAGATGTTGTTTTTGCTGTAGGTGACTCGGTTTACGTGAAGCTCAAACCCTATAGGCAACGCTCGTTGGCTCGTAGACTCAATGAGAAGCTAGCTCCAAGGTATTTTGGACCTTACAAGGTACTAGCACGCATTGGCGAGGTCGCATACAAGTTGGACTTACTTGCCACATCCACTATCCACCCCGTCTTCCATGTCTCCATGTTACGGCAGGCCTTGGGCCGAGAATGTGTGCCTCAGCAGCTTCCTTATCTGCTGTCTGATGAGCTGGAATGGTGTGTTGAACCAGCTGATGTATTGAAATTGCGATACAATTCCCGTGGTCTGTTGGAGGTGCTCATCAAATGGAAAGATCTTCCTGATTTTGAATCCACTTGGGAGGAACTTGATATAATTCGCACACAATTTCCGACCTTCCACCTTGAGGACAAGGTGAAAGTTCATGGGGGGAGTATTGATAGGCCCCAAATCAAATTCACTTATGCAAGAAGGAAGAAGGAAACTACTAACATTCACTAGAAGGGAATAGAAGGCTGAGGTGTCCAGTCTGTTAGCTGAGTTGTTTGGGTTGTTATTTTTGAGTGGTCAGTATTATAGGAGTAGTGGCTATAAAAGGGGAAGGTATGGGAGTAGGGAGGGATATAAGAAGAAGAAGAAGAAGAAAGAAATATTGTAGTGGAGAGACCATGCTCTCGAAATCCTGGATTATCTCCTAATATCAATACAATACAATTTACTTCCTTCTAATTCTCATATTAGCATCCTATTTTACTTAGAATCCTAAGTGTATCTTTCTAATTGCATTTTCTCATCACAGGTTCCTATCAAAATGCTTATCAAGAACTAGCACAACCAAGTATCAAATGGGAAAATCTAGAAATATACAAAACTGCACCTTCTCTCTCTGATAAACCTTTTTCTTTCCATGTAAGGAGCTCGTTCACAATAGCAATACATTCCTCTGGCTTCCAACCTGAAATTCCCAACTGTCGAATGCCGACAGCTAAAGCAGCTAGGGGATCATTCCAAGACCTTACGTTTTTTGATACTGCGTTTTGTGCCAGTGTGGAATACCCTCCCATTGTTTCAAGTGCATTGAGGAATCTAAAGACAACACAATCCAAAACATAAAAATTAAAAAAACCAAAAAATAATTTAAAAAATTAAAATACAAATAAAACTAGACCCTCTCAAAGCCTTTAATGTAGCATTATTCAAAGTTCATTACTCCAGACAGAAGAAACTAGACTACTCAAAATTTGAAACATAATTTTGGGAAAAGAAAAGAGAGGTTCCAAAGTCATCTTTAATCAGAATATACCTGCTCAAAAGAACAAAGGAGTAGTCCTCAAGGCCAATCTCACAAAGTCGCCACTGTAAAGTACTCGATTTTCAGACGAGAAAAACACAAATTTCTGCTCTAATTAATAAATAACCGACACACTTGTACCTTACCTTTTGACGCATTGCAATTGCAGTATCAGAAGCATCATTCCTGAGACCACTTTCAAGACCTTGTACAATTGCTGCTCTCAGATCCATAAGAGATTGCAAAGTTTTCACTAATAGATCAACACCCTCATTTCTCAAGAAATTACTGGATTCATCCAATTTGTCTAGACACTGGGACATGCGATTGACCAGGATATAAATATCTGATAACTGATATCAAAGTTAAAATCATCTATCCATAAAAGTTTACTAAGACATTGCAGAATATTATACCTTCTTGCATTCCAGAAATGATCTAAGAGATGATTGGCTCTTTTCATCTAAAGAGTCCTTGATTGATTCAAGTTGTTCAGCAAGGCTACAATACAAGAAAGTTATTATCACCAAGTAACGTACCAAAAGAAACAAATCTGTAGTCACAAAGGTGACTGAAGTATCTTTTTTTTTCATAGCCAAACTAGTAAGACAACATAGGATATTTTTTGTATTCCATTTTTCTCGGGAATAATGCTTTAATGTAACAATCATATCCTCAAGGGAAACGAACTGGATCTAGAAAAGGATACCCCCACGCAACTCTTTCACACTTTTGGAATGGAAGAAACCAGAGAGTTATTAAGGGAAAATAAACTTCTATAGAGCATTTTTCCTCAAGATCAAGTCCATGATCTCATTCTTAGGGTCCTGTCTCACATATTCGGGTGGGGTTCCCTCACTATGACATAACTGCTTTATTCTGGCTTCTTCTCTCATTTGTATTTTTCAATTTTATATACAATACAATGTCTTAGAGCATCTCCTCCCATTAGGTGGAATTTGCTCCCACGTGTTTACTAGCATGGATAACTCCACACACTGACTATAATTTCACTCTTATCTCCTTCTACTTTGAATGAAGGCCCCCCACCTCAATCATACATTTCCAACAACTTCTCTTATCTTTCTTCAAAGTGGTTTTTTATGAGGTGGCAGAAAGAGTGCCAACCCCCACTTTAAATGCCACCTAAAAATTTTACCCACTCAACCGCTGCAAGGGGGCTGATGGAGAAGCTATTACTAATTAAAACCATGGTTTAGAAAACATTGTGAGGCTACGATTTGAGGCTCGCCTCACTGCAAGGCTTATGATTAACGAATTGAGGCTTACGTCTCATAGGCGTTTCAAAAATTAAATCAATATCAATATCAATTAATCCAAATGATTGTTATTAAATCACATTGAGTGAGACTTACGCCTCATGCCTCTTGAAAGAGCTATGCCTCAAGTCCCGATTAAGATTTTTTAAACCTTGATTAAAACAAAAGGGGAAGAAAACAACTCCGGCACATCTTATTGAACCAAACTATAAAAGTGGAACTCTCTTGGGATTGAGAACCCAATATACATTTGATAAAACAAAAAATGCACTACTATATAGGAATTTTTTTATCAAGTATTGTTGTTCAAACTCATGTTCAGTGTATATTTACGAACATCGACCCGCCGTCCTAGAGTCAGGTATACCAATGATCAAGATTATATTGTCCTTTAGTGGTCAAGCACGTTAAATAATTTCTGAAAAGTTCCCAGCTTTGTCTTTTACTATGAATCACATTAAAATTGTTTGGAAAGAGTGGAACTTATCAATTAAAGAGAACTAGTAAGTTAGATCTCCTATAACGTGATCTCTTGACTCTGAAAGTGTTATTTGCAGCCACCTATTCGTATAATATTATCATGAACGACATTAAGATCAATGAAAACATTTGAGGAAACAATTATATATCTGAATCTCAAAATAATGGTAGACAATTTTGGCAAATCGGTACCAGTATACCTTCAGATTAAGTTATGTGCCATACCTTCCAGCATTGAAGAAATCCTTCAATTCGTGGTGAAATATTTTGAATTGTTCCACAAATGCATCATTATACTGGCCAGGGTTCTTAGTAATTCTGGCAAGCATTGCCTCTGTAGCAATCAGATCTTCAGGACCCGCATTACGATGAAGCTTGTTCTGTATTGTATGCTTGATTTCTTGCTGTCGAAATAACAACATGTGTTAGTTATGAAATGCGATCCAGAATAATGAACATGAGATCAAATAGTTTCATGAGAACCTTGAGATCGTGAGGGATATCATTGCGATGCGCAATATCTCTTATTCGAGTAAGAGGAACAGAAGCAGTAAACTCTGACTTGAATGAAGGCAGACAAGGATGAATTTTGCGAATCACGAGTACTTCCTGCAGATAATTCAATCAAGAAAAAAATTATTCAGCAACAACACAAATGGTCCAATAACTATAGAAATAAAACATATATCACTATGAAACAGCTACTGTTCTTATGTAGTTATGTTATCATTAAAGCCAGTCATAACATGCCAACCTGAAGTGTAGTATCTTCCCTGTATGACATTCTTTCCAGTTCACGGAATATGACCCTGGATATCTCAGCATGCCTGTTTGGTCGATGATGACCTCCGCCTTCATAACAAGGAATCTGGCCTGTGTTTATCCACTGCAGGGAAGAATAAGGATGAAGCATTACAGTCCAAATAAGATTATAAAGCAGGTCAAAATAATTCAATTAAGACCTTGAGATAGACAGCAGAGTATATCAGAGCTTCCAAGCTATCCCCTCTTTCCATACTTCCAACCAACAGGTCCCGTACTACTTCCAGCTGCATAGAAACATAGCAATGGTTGTAAGAGATGTCTCATTACTTAACAAAGGTGACATTCTTGTAAAGCACAATAGAAATGTAACAGTGTTCACATCGAATCTTGATTAGAACAAAATAATAATAAACACCATCTCTCACACAAAATGAGCAAAAGGATGTGACATTATCATCCAGTGTACTTTCAAGGGCTTTTAGGCCTTTATTTTTTCCCTTGAGAATTAAGAGCGCCATTTACCAATCAAAATAACTAATTTATCCTTAAATAGACAACATATATTAGGATGAAACTTACTATCCGAAGCTACAAAGCAGATTCAGTGAAAAAACAAAAAACTGAATGTAGTATTTCTACGAAGATAACCCATACCTTGCGCCACCAATTTGCGCCATGTCGGTCACCTTCAACTATTGCCAAGGCCGAACCTTGGAGGCCACTCGTATCCCACTTCCTATCTCTTTCTCTACTTCTATGCTCATTCGAGCGCATAAACGACACATCCTGCCCTTTCCATTGCTCAACAAACGGACTAGTCACCGTATTCGTCTCAGCTTCAACAACACTAACATCACCATTCCCCATATCAGACCCCTTCTCCTGCACTCTATCAACAGAACTCGAAACCACATCCGATGACATCTTCAAATCCTCCTTGGTATTATTCCAACGACACACAATCTCCACTCTATCCTGAGGCAACAAGCTCAAATTCAATACGCGATTATCTCCTTCTTCCCAAACCATACCCTTGTCCTTACTCATAATCACAAACTTAAACTCCACCAATTCCTCGCCCTTGAATTCGACATCAATCACCCAACCATTCTCCGTCCAATTCATCTTCTTTTTCTTTTTCCATGATCCAAGTGCACTAGACGACCCTAACATTACAACATGTTCGCCAAATTGAACCTGGTGGTCTAGTCTAAAACCAACCCTAGCTTTTCCTTTCCCTCTTCCGCTGCGCTTCGACATCTTCTCGTCTTCCTCTTCTTTCCTGTACAAAACAAAAGAGAAAACAAAGTAAAAGTGTTGAATAATTATATATCAAGAAAACGAACAAGAGAAATGATTGTACCTTTCGATGGAGGTGACGCCGCAGTAGATGCGAAAACGGAGATTGTGAGGAGAGGGGAATGAGATTCGAGTGGGACGCTTGTGGAAAGAGGAAGGGTTTGATAACTTGTTACTACCACTACGCCATTGGAGATCCTCTTTCTTGCAGGTTGAGGAGGGGCTCAACACGCCTAGAGAGGCCATAGAAATTTGGATTCTTGAATCTTCGAAAGATCGAAACAAGTTTTTTTTTTTTTTTTTAATTGAGTGAGAAGAATTGGGAAGAAGAAGTAGAAGAAAGAGTGACCAGTAACACGTGGGGTGGTGTTATGTAGGCAGAGTCCCCGTGCCCGATCTTCCCAAATATCTAGATTTAGTCTGCTTCCTTCTGTACGTTTTGTTTGAATCGTGTATGTTGTTATTCACCTCAATAATTTGCCGCGTATCTTCATGTGGACGAGCATACAGAAAACTAGGGGTGCCGATATCATCTTCCCTTCAAGAGGACATAGAATTATAGATCTTCATCATTAAATTCATATTTTTCATCATTTCTTCAACTTTCCCTCTTTTCCGCTTCCCTTCTTTCTTTGTTGAATTTTTTTTCAAAATTTCATTTTTATTAGATATATTTTGTAAGCAAAAGAAATTTCAAATAAAATACTATTTTTATATATATTTTTGCATGCTAAACTTTCTTCATGAAGGTTAAAAGTAATCTCAGCTATTGTCTTCCTTTACAGTAACATCATGTGTGTATTGTACCGATAAAACCTCCCAAACCTTAAAAAACATCAATGTTGAATCTCAAAGTCTTAGAATGAGCATGTTGTTTAGAGTTTGGAAGAAATTGTGTCCTATTAAATCCAAACTAAACTGAATTAGGATTAGAATTTTACTTTATTGAAAATAATCAGTTTTTCCAATTTGTCAGATGTGTTTGATTGCATAGAATCTTATGCCTTGGAATATATGATGGGACCACCTAAATCTAAGTTGTTCAATCATCAATTCACCCTTAAATTTTGTGATCAATGGTGAAAATGAAAGTCTCGTGAACATGTAATCACACTCCTTAGTCCCCAAAGCATGTGTTTCTCATGTTTATGGTATTTTCATTCTCATCATTGATCACAAAATCTAATAATGAATCGATAAATAATCATCCAATTAGCTTAAATTTAGATGGTCCCATCATGAATTCTCATGACATAGAATTCCAATAGACTCTAAAATCCACTACCTTCATTTTAGTTGAAGTTTTGAAATTTGAAAACAATAACATCCCCCCACACCATAACCTCTCTTGAATCAAAACAACATGAAACTTGAAACATGCCTTAGTTTCTTACCCATATGTGCTTTCAAATTAGAAAATGCAATGCAGAACCAAATAACTCCAATTTTCTTTATATATGTCCACATGAAGATCGAACTAGATACTGCAACTACATGGCACGGTGTCGTCCTTATCACCAACTTCATTTCGATACTAAAATACAAATCAGTTCTCTTTTCTTTGAAGATATCTCGTCAGTAACAGTCAATGGCCCCAACACTTTTTAGTAGGGTCTGAACAAAAGGATCAAGCAATTCCTTGAGTTAAGAATAGGTTAGCCTCATGTGCTGGATTCATACACAACACCTCTATCAGGTCATCGTCAACCTAACTGTAAAGGAAATGCGCTTTATTTGTTTTTGTTTAAGCTCTAAGTGAGCATACTTGTATCCAGATGCTAGGGCCGACATGTAGGAGATGGCAGCAGTTCATGATACCAAATGATCTAGAAGTATGCAATTCAGGAAAGTGCGATCTTTGCAGGCAAAGTAGAAGTTCTAGTCAATCATAATCACCAAAAGTTCAGATGAAAAAAATAGTAAATGAGCGATCTATAGGAAAGCTAGTTAGCATCAAGGTCACAATTGGAGAAGCTGGCGAGCGGTATAATAAAATATTGAATATTAGTCAATCTAATCTCATCCGTGGATAAAATACAATAGATCATTATCAATGAATTCAAAGATTACAACACCTGACACAGTTTAATACTTTAATGACCCTAACTTGATTTAGATTTTATTCTCTTTCCTTCCTCTAGTTCTGTGTTTGATTCTGTAGCAGACAGCTATCGTGAATATCAAATGTACTCTTTTACTTCTCTTCACAGATTTGTCTTTGGCTTCTTTGCTCCAGCAACATGCCTAGTCAATGTCCGCATTGTGACAAACTCTTCTGCCGCAGAAGGGTGGATACCAACCTGTACATAACACAAAAATGCATCACTATAAACATCAATAACCAGATGGTGATCACTGTAAAGAGAAATGCTGACTGCAAGTTGGGAAATAGACTAACATTAAAGTTGAACTACTACCAGATAATTAATATTGGCCATGAAGCAAATACTAAGTATGTAGTCCCAGGCGCTAGGCAAGTAGTCTGCCCTGGGCGCCTAGCATCCAGGACAAAGGGCTACAAGCCAATGTTGAAAAAAAGGTGCTCGCCTTGATTATTATTTTTCTAAACATTTATGTGTTGCCTAGGCTAGGCTAGGCTAGGCTAGGCAGTGAGGTCTAGTATAGTTCACCTAGTGCGCCTACGTACAACACACTTAAAAAACGTTTACTTAGATACCCACCTATGTCATTCCCACTTGACCACTCCTACAGGGGTGTGGAACCATTTTTTTTAATCACAAATCAATAAATTGTATCTAGGGGATTTGAACCCTGCCATGTAGTATCATGGACCACAAATACATTCAAATTTATGAATCTTTCATTTTCCTTTTGGACAGCTTCTTAAGCAGTGTTCAAAAAATCAAGTGCCACCATCATCCTGAAACCAAAAGTCTCTTAACAATTGAGATGAAAAGTGCATCAGTATTAGAAGAGCGGAAGTTCACACTAAATGAATCTTCACTTGAAGGATTTCTTAAACAATGTTAACCAGATCCAAATTCAACCATCACCCCATCTTAGGTTAGCACCTTTCAACCACCCCCATCATTCCTGTGATTCAGGGTGTCTCATTCCCCTAACCTTACAGATGTCTAATACCAATTGTAACACCTCGCTACAACTATCCCGACATATAACCATTCCCATATCTCAGCTCCAATTCTAACAGCCCATTCTATTACCACCATTTTTTTTAAAATTGATTTTTTTTTTTTTTTTTTAAAACCCTTAACCCTCCCCATCTAGGCCGCCGGCCGGGTTCGAACCCGTGACATGTGATACCATCCGCCACACCTCTACCAACTCAGCTGATACACCTTTGGCCTATTACCACCATTATTATCCCCATGTATAACCACTTCCCATCAAAGGTGTGGAATTTATTATCTTAAATAAAATAAGATGGTGTTGACGTGAGGGTAATGTTGGCGAGTGCTGACATCAACGTGTCTAGCCAACTGGGTGTGGCTGGTCTGATACTAATTGTAACACCCCACTTTATTACCACCACTTCCACCCTGACTTATGGTGACATATGGTGTTGACCTGAGGTGACATTAACCACAAGTCTCAATGACTAAACTATTATTGAGAGGTCAATCCATAGCCCACCAACCCCCCAAAATTTTCGGGTTGGCCACACACAAACGCAAATGATGTTCAAAACAAATATTACGTGCATAAAATGAAAATTGGAAGTTCTAGAATAAGTGAATAACAATTAATTCGTTCTCAAATAAAATAAAATAAAATAAAGATACTGTTATACTTTGTAGTAAAGTGGGTGGCCTCAAAATGGATGAGCTAATATAGCATAATAAAGGTTTCCCCAAAAAAAATTAAAAAAAATAAATAAATAGATAAAGGAACTCTACTAGTAAGTTTAATAGTCATAGAGTAATTGGACGTGTCTACAAGAAAGGACAAGATTTTAGCTAAACATGAGACAAATTTTAGCTTACCGTGCTATCAAACTGTGCCTTTGTGGCTCCACACTTCAGTGCAACAGCAATTCCCTATAAAGTCACAAATAAATATAAGCAAGCCACCTTGGAAAAGGGTAACAATTTTGAAATGATCTGGCAAGGTAGAATATTCAATATTTTATAAAAGTCGTATACACAGTAGGGGGATGTTTGTTCAGACTTCAGACACATTTTGTCTGAAAATTCAAAAAATTAGCTGTTATTGTCTGAATGAGGTGTTTGGTGAGATTTACCTGTAGTTAGAGACTTACCTCTATTCAGAGGTTAGACGTCTAAAACAAACACCCCCTAAGATGATTATTCCTCGTACTACCAAGTCAAAGACATTTGCAATTTTGCATCATTAGTTTGTAAGATTTATAAGAGCAATCAGCTAAATAACCTGTGGGGCATAAAAACCTAAGCCATAACATGGAGAACGATGTAAAATAAAATACTAAGAATGTCCATATATTTTGATAGTATTTATTTCTTATTTCTCCTTGAAGATCTAACATCTGGATCGATCTTACCTAATGGCAATTGTTTATATGGTCCAATTTTGGAATTGCATCATATTTTTGTCAAATAATACTAAAAACTATCTGTCTCACTCTGTCAATCACTTCGAAAAAAAAATCAGCCAATTCTGCAATTTGAAATCTTTAGTTTCCTACAACTTTATAGCCAGCAGCGAAATGTTAGTCTAAACTTATGACCTAAAAATAACATTTTTTTTAGGAATGTCGGAATGAGCTAAGATTTTGTGGGAGTTGTTTACATAGTGAGAAAATCATCATATTTCTAAACGTATAAGAGAAATGAATGGTTAAAGACATGGAATGTTGAGCCGTAGCCTGATGAGGATGGACTGGATCCCATGGGATGGCTCTCGCCATATCAACTATGAGGTAAATTCCAAAGAACAGGTGGATTATCTAATAAGAGGTTCTAACATTCGATGAAGCGAGCGAAAAGAGAAAATATGTGGAACCAGGGATTTTTAACCTCAATGACGTCAATCTGCTTAATGGAGGAGGAATGTGCCCGTGATAGACTATATTTTAATTAAGGTATCTCTGTTTGTTGATAGTCTTTTGGATTGTCATTGTAAATTTGTAATAGTTGTTTTTCTTAAACAAAAATCCAAATCATAGGTAGTCGTAAATGTTCCAGTTGGCATGCTTAGCATCCATTCCTACTTGTCATTAAAGTACGGTTCAAGAAGGGTAATGCAAGAAACATCACAGAATGGTCTACGTTGTTCTATGTCAATCTTTTAACAAGTACAAGAAACTTGGTAGATGGGAATAACTGCTGTCATTCAAACTTAAAGATAACATATAACGATTGTAATTTACTAAAACTTCAAACAAGATATCAAGTTTGGTTTCAATTAAAAATGAGAATAGTCCATGCTAGACAAGTGTATGCAATAGGAAAGAAATTGGCAAGAGAAACTTGTTTTTATTCATGTAAGGCAAAAAGAAGACACTACATTGTACCATATTTGTGATTACCTGCATAATTTCAGCTGCATCTGGCCCACACATGGATGCTCCAAGAACTTTATCAGTCTTGGCATCTACAATAAGCTTCATCATTGACTTCTCTTGCCGTCTGGAAGTACAAGACAATAACATCATGATATATGAGAACTGACGTGGAAAGAACAGCATAATACCTTCTACTATAATCGACCAATTCATCTAAAACTGATGTTGGTGACACCATATTTTGGGATACAGCTTTAAGAGTTAAAAAATATAGGAGTTTCAATTATGCAAGGCACACAAACATGTCTGCATTATGTCTAAAGCTATCCACAGAACTATCGTCACTGCTCAGTTTTTACAGAAAGAAGAAATTCATTAAATGGAGTTAAGGAACATCACTTAACTTGAGCTGTCACACCAATAACACTGTTCCTATACACACAAGAATCTTCATAATGATAAAACACTAGCTGAATTCATAGCAGGGCTGACTAGACACTAGTTGACTAATTCAACGGTGGATATTCCACATCCACTTTTTGGATTCCTATCGCTTCAAATCTGTGCTATGAAAATCTCAGAAACTCGGGTATTTGTTTGCACCAATTATAAGTGAGCTAGCACTTATAAGTTGTGGACCACCTTAATATTGCCTTTGTTCACTGGCACCTATAAGTCGTTAATGGCTATAAGTGGCTTGGTTCTAAGCACCATGGGTGATGCTTATAGACAATTAGAAGTCCCAACTTGTAAGTGGCAAGCCACTTATAAGTGATGCAAACAAACACCCCCTCAGTCAGCTTAAAGCCATATCCTCACAACTAAAGTGAGATTACATACAAGCAATTGTATACCTCGTACTTCAGCTCTATGAACACTACATTATCCATAAGATCAATGATGTCAGCAAAATCAATGGCGACAAAAAATATGACGCCAGCAAAAACAGAGACAGAAAAGTGGACTATTCAAAAGAGAACTAGGAACATAATAAATCCACCAGATCCTGTCCGATTTTGCTGACAAAAAATATGACGCCAGCAAAAACAGAGACAGAAAAGTGGACTATTCAAAAGTGAACTAGAAACATAATAAATCCACCAGATCCTGTCCGACAAAAAAGGTGGAATTGAAAATGATGGTATAACTCAGCAACGGTTGTCAAGTATTAAATAATTCCTTTTTGTTGTTTATTGGTGTCCGTTCCACCATGGAATCAGTGATGTTGATTCAGGTAAGTGGCAATGAAGCTAAGCATTTTGTCTCTCTTTTGGTTAGAGACTACAAAAATGATTTTTTTTTTCCTTTTTTGAAATGTTCAATATTTAGAGATTATAGACATGATTATTTGTTGACTCACCTTCCTTTGAAATATTTCATGGCTATAAAAGTTGTCTTACCATCTCTAGTTTCTTGGTTATTGACTAGGCACGTGTGAAGTATTTGAGAAGCTCTACTTACCCAGAGATAGTATTCTTCATTGGATTGAATGTTGATGTAAAGACCAAAATGTCATCATCTGCTTGTTCTACAGCTTGTTGTTCACTGAGGCCGACCACAGAAAGAGGGGGTATACTGCCAATAAAAGGAAGTATGAAGCATCCAGATTACAAGGAATTGATGAACACCTCAAGTCTTCAAGATCATAACATCTCACTTTTCTATAAATAAAAAACTAACCTAAAAGTTTGACAGACAAACATTTAAGATTCATCATTAGTAAGGAAAGTTCAAAGTTGTAACAACAATTTAAGTGTTTGGTGTATCAATGTAACAAGGATACCCTACACCAAAGAGTGCTAGCTTAGTGGAAAGACTTGTGGCGGATGGTATCACAAGTCCAAGGTTCAAACTCTGTCAAATGCATTTAAAATGGTTCAGGGATTATTTGAACACCCCGCTTACCCTTTAAAAAAACAAGAATACTTGACTCGACTAATTAGGAATCCAATACTGGACAAAATCTTCTACCCACTGCATCTTAAACATGCAGACACAATTTTGCGGGTTTCAAGTTCACATGTCAAGTCTGTTAATAAGGAAGAACATAAGGCTGGAGCAGATTGGCAAGGAGAAAAAAAATTGTAAGTACAGTGGTGATGATAGATGGCATTGTCCTTCAGTTCATACGTATGAGAAATTGATTGATTGGTCTACACTCGGAATATGCCTTTGTTCTTTTCTACGATCACTGCAGTTCCTAAAAAGTGTTACACAGCCAAAATTGACCTTGTTTCAATTAGGAAAAAAAAATTGTTAACTTTTACATAGCTTAAAAAAGGAAATACATTAGATGATATATGCTCTACATAACATACAACACTTTCAACAAACTAATATGTTTGTCACCATTTTCAGAAAGTGTTAACCAATGGAAGAAATCGTTACCAGAACACTGCACAGGGTATATCCTTGTAGTCTGGTTTAGTGGGTTGCCCACCAAAAAGTGTTTTCTGTAAGCAGTATAAAACGGTGACTTAGTTTAAAATAAATACTTTTTAGGCTTGTTTTTAATAACAAGAGAAACATTATGAGCCTACAATTCATGTGAAAGATTCCCCCAAAGATTGACATACCGAGAAGCAGGTTCCCTCCATTAATGCCACAGGAGTGAGATTCACTCGGTTTGTAACATCACCGACAGCCCATATACTGGGGACATTGGTACCAGAGTACTCGTTTACCTGGTATAATAGGGATCTAATCAAGTTAAGTTACCCTGAGGGTGCACAATCTTGTTACGAATTAGTGATAAAAATATATTTGCATAAACGAGCTTTTCTGCACCCATTACTCCTTAAATGCAGCGTCACGTTGACATTGAAGCCATTATGTTAACTAGATGAAGGGACAATTATTGAAGCTAAAAATAGATACCTTCACTGCTCCAGCGTT
Organism: Berberis vulgaris; assembly: GCA_963556465.1. Classification (NCBI taxonomy): domain Eukaryota; kingdom Viridiplantae; phylum Streptophyta; class Magnoliopsida; order Ranunculales; family Berberidaceae; genus Berberis; species Berberis vulgaris. Next base: position 15,881,509 of record OY747128.1, on the reverse strand, counting down.
ATCAAGCTCCACACCAACACTCTGCAAATTCAACCTCTTTGTGTTAGGTTTACGACCTGCAACCAAAGACGGAACATTATGATCAAAACTTATTCACCAGATAATACAAGCTGATAAAAGTTTAATGTTTCTTAGACAACAAGAAGTTCATAAAATTTGACAGGGAATAAGTTAACTCCAGCATGAGCAACCCTTGTTATAAGAACTGAGCTGAACATTACCAGTGGCAAATAGCACAACATCAGCCATCAATTCTTCTCCATGGTCTGTGCGAACTTTAATGCCATCCTCTGTTTTAATCAACTAAATCAAAATAGAAAAGTCACCATCAAATTGCAGGTTTAAGACTTTAAGCATATCACTAGAAGAAAAATACATTAAAAAAAAGGCTAAACAGGACAAGATATTGTAATGCACATCATTTATGAAACTACCTCTGTCAAAGTAGCCCCTGGGTGCAACTTTATTCCCCTGCCTTCCAAATTTTTTGCTACTATCTCCCTCATTTCATCATCAAAACCTCTGCCAAAAAGTTATTCAAGTATGATGAAACAAGCAATACTATTGAGTGCAGAAATTGAGAGGAAAATAGAATAATGCTGATTACAGCAGGATTCCACAGTATGGTTAAATTTAGATAGACTATCATACGCTACTCATATCATATCAAATTAATTTCCTAAAATATAGCTCACTAGGGCTGTGTTTGGTTCAAAAGAAAAGTTCTCCAACAAAATTTGCCAAAGGGAAAGGAGAGAAAGAGGGAGAAAGAATGAACAACATGAATTTGATGATGTTCTTTATCATCTGCTTTTTCACGAGTAAAGATTATTTTCCCAAGAGACATGTCATCTTCATGTAGGATGGAGACACATGGATCACCCTTGTTGAGCCTATACAAAAAATAACAAATAAATAAACTATGCAACCTATCAGTTTTTCACATATTTCTATTTATTCCACGACCTTATTAATTATACAGTTACTCCGTTGTTCTCATGAACTATAATACACAGTCTCTATTTTTATATGGTTACTAGTGTACCAGTTGTGTCGTTGGCATGACCATACACTTTCGACATAGTATGTACCCATGCCGTTAGCACGAGTTCAGTGTCATGCCTTCAGCATGACACCCTGGTCCTTGGGTCGTGCCTTCAGCACTCCCCAAATAGATCACTAAATTACCAAATATGAAAACAAATTATTGCTTACCAAAACATTGATTAATTATGTTTCTTCTCATCGATCTACTCTTTTAATTTATTTATATGCATCCTCATTATAATATACTATTTTCCCCTTCTCTTTGTTGGGATTCTGCTCCCTGTCAATTTGACTGTCCTAACTACCACAGCTCAATAAAGCAATGTTATTCTAGAGGATAAAAAAAATGCTTACTTTGATTTATTAAGATGATCAAACTAAAAATTGTTATTGGATCTTTGTCTTCATTGAGCCTAATTTATAGGCTTGTAGCCAGAATTTTGCCCATATGTAAGATTAGGTTAAGCTGGCCTTATAAGAGAAAATGGATTCTTGAAAAACCAAAGTCTCGAGGAGGGGCATTTAGCAATTTGGTGAATGAGGATGGAATGAGCATTTCCAGGATTTGGTGAATGGGGGGAGGGGCAATTTTGGAAGTTTACAAATGGGTAGGGGCAGTATCAAAATTTGGAGAATGGGGGGGGGGGGGGGATGAGAGGGCATTTTCGGGATTTGGTGAATGGGGAGGGTAAGTTTGGAGTTTTGCGAATAGGTAGGAGCAGTATCGTAGGGGCATTTTCGTAATTGAGCGAATGGGGGGGTGGTTTTGTCCATAAAATTTAAGATATAATGTGGCAACTTTTACATGTCTTTCTCACATAGTGTGCTTCATTGGAACCCACTTAAAGAAAAACAAATTTCCATAGTCATTTGTTTTTAATGAGTTTTGACTTTTCAATCCCTATAAAAAAATGTTTGTAAATTTACAACAGTAACATTTTTATTTTTCAACTTGGGACTCGATCGAACACGCAAGTCACCAGAGATGACTATGAAAGTTCATTTTCAGGTTGGTATTTTGGTGCAATAAAAAAAAGGGTGGCAGAAGGGATGAATTGATTTTATATTCATGTGTTGCTCTTTGTTTAAAAATTAGAGAAAATATAAAGATGGCGACAGGAAGAGAACTGATATTACACTCTGTCTTTGTTTACCCGGCTACAGACAGATAGACATGTGGAGTTGTCAATAATAATGGAAGGCGGTACGAATTCTTTATGTTTTGGAGGGTGTTTTCGAGATTTCGAGGGCAGTTTCGAGATGTCAGTTGAAACCATGCACATACAACCCAACACCCTCCAATTGTTGTTATAGATAGATATATACTCAATTAATAAGAGGTTGTTTAAGGCCCATCACTTTTTTGTTTGCAATGTTCCATTATTTTGTACTATATCTACAATTGCAATTGACGAGCTGTCTGGTTGTATGTGCGTGGTTTGACAATCTCGAAAATATCATTTGTGTGTTTTATATTGTATCGTGGGTGGGTGCTTTGGGCAAGTCTCAAGTTAAAAAATAAAAATGGTATTGTTGTAAATTTACAAACATTTTTTACGGGGATTGAAAAGTCAAAACTCATAAAAAAAATGACTATGAATTTTTTTTTCTTTAAGTGGGTCCCAATGAGAAAGACATGTAAAGGTTGTCACGTTATATCCTAAATTTTATAGACAAACCCCCCTATTCGCTCAATTACGAAAATGTCTCTCCCTCGAAAAATTACGATACTGCCCCTACCCATTCGCAAAATTCCAAACTCATCCTCCTCATTCACCAAATCTTGAAAATGCCCTCCTATCCCCCTCATTCTCTAAATTACAAAAATGACCTTCCTCGACAAATTACAATACTGCACCTACCCATTTTCAAAATTCCAAAATTGCCCCTTCCATCCTCATTCACCAAATTGTTAATTGCCCCTCCTCAAGACTTAGGTTTTTCAAGAATGCCCCATTTTTCTCTTATAAGGTCAGTTCAACCTATATGGGCAAAATTCTGGCCCACAAGCATAACAATCAAATTTTTTTGTTTGATTATCTTATTAAATCAAAGTAAGCATTTTTTTATCCTCTTGAAATAACACGCTTTATTGAGCTGCAGTAGTTAGGACAGCAAAGCCCTAGCAAACAGAAGGTGAAAGTAGTATATTATAATGATGATGTGTATAAATAAATTATAATAGTAGATCGATGAGAATGAAAAAAATATAATTAATCAATGTTTTGGTAAGCAATAAATTTTTTTATTATTTGGTAATTTAGTGATCTATTTGGGAAGTGCTAGGGTGTCATGTCGAAGGCATGACACTGTACCGGTGCCAACAGCACCGCTGGTACACTAGTCTATAGTAATGTTTGTATGCGACACCTAAATGAATTCCAGGATTCAAATCAAAATCAAAGGTTTATATATACAGTATACACATGTATATGTCACAACCAGAGGAGAATGCAAAACATTGTAACTGCAAATATGACCCAACTTTTGATAAATAAAAGCCTCAGTTCCAACCTCAATGGAAGATTTTTTCTGTAGAAAAGGTCAACAGTAACACCCATCCCCCGCCATATCGATGCAAATTCAACAGCAATGTATCTGCATAACGAGGATATGAATAAACAAAAAGGTGAAATAGAGACGGAATCATATCAAGAGATTAGATGGTGAATTTGTAACTTACCCTCCTCCTAGTATCACTACTCGTTTAGGCAATTCTTCCAAACTCAAAGCCTCGTCAGACGTAATACCCAATTCCTATAAGACAAGGTACACAAAAATGTGGATCGGAAAAACAATAATAACTTTCTGAAGCAAAATCTAATACTATGACCAAGAGTTAATCAAAGCAAACACAATCTATTCTCCGACCAAATAACTTATAGGTTCCTTCAAAAAGAATGTTCTAAGGTATACAACAACATCAGGTTTACAGATTCAAGTTGATTAATTTCATAGGGGGAATGTTCAAAGGTATACAACTACATCAGGTTTGCAGATTCAAGTTGATTAATTTCATAGGGAGTCGATTGGAACCTATCAAAATTTGAGGGATATTTTCCTTTTTAAACCAGGAAAACTTGATTTCATTGAACAAGGAAAAACCAGAATAAAGCTTGAAAAAAAAAAAAAAAAAAAAAAATCAAGGCAAGTTTATTTCTAACAAACAACATTAGAAATTAAAGAATAAAATGCCTCCAAAAAACATAAAAAATAAACTATTCTATACCGATCATGGCCTTCCCAATCACACCAAAATTTTCCCCCGTGAAACAAAATTGTTTGAAGGTCACTGACGATTGCTGATTTTTATTAGAATTTAGAATAATATGAAATTTGTTTTAAAATAAATATATCCCTTACTATTGGTGAGATCCATTGCAATTAAATGGTTTTTTATACCATTTTGTGTAAGTTGAAATCTAAAGATTGTTTTTATACTTAACTGCATCAATTCGTCCACTAATAGATGTTGTATTATAAAGAAATTGACAGAATTTACCTGGCCAGGGATAGGAGGCCGCTGAGCTCTGCTCCCAGTTGCTATCAATATATGTTTTGCAGAATAAGAGATTTTTGTGCCATCTAGTTGTGTCAACTCAACTTCATGAGGACCAACGACCTTTCCCTCACCTTCAAACATTTTCACCCCAGCATTGGATAAAAGTCGCTTGTAAATGCCATTTAATCTGATAATTTCCTGTGTCTGCAATATAAACAAGAAATATACTTGAATACTTGATGATGGAGGTATTCCTGTTTCAAGCAAATGCCCAAATGCTGCTCACATCTTTCAAGACAAAGCTAATAAGTTGAATAAATATCCTCTTGGAATGAGTTTGTAAAATGTCTGTATATCATGGCACTTTGACACCCACAATCAACACTTAAGAGTCTCACACAACATTTGACATCAGACTCACGAGTTTATTTGTTTAGAACTTATGAAATCAGTCCTACCCCTTTATCAAACATGTTATATACCTGCAAGAAAATCCCACATTCATATTCTTATTCAATATAATCTGTTAAGCATTTAACTTCTATATGACAATAATTATATTATTCAAATTTGTATTATAGGAAGTAATGTCGACCAATCCGTCTATATCTATAGATTAACTAAGATTTTTTATTATCCACAAAAAAAGACAAGATATGGAAGAAGAAATATGTATAACTTGCTAAAAGTAATTTTTATAAATACATTTATAACCCTATAAATTAAAGGAAACACATGAACTGATACAAACCTTGTTATGCAAGAGCTTTTTCCAGTCAAAGTCAATTTTTTCATTTAGTTGCCAGCCATAGTTCCTTGCATCCTGCGAACCAGAAACAATAAAAACGATAAATCTAGCATGCCAGTAACCATAAGAATACCAAACTTTTCTGAATCATTTTAGAAGTAATTAGGATAATGATATAGTATGTAAATGTATAGACGTAAAGGTTAAATTAAATTATAAGTCAAATAAAGATTTACAATGACAACTCAAAAACAAAGAAATGTCTAAGCAGTGAACATGGGTACCCCACAATAATCTAATCTAATCTGCATCAGAGCAGCTGTCCTTAACCTCCATCCCTGTGCTCATAGTCTTTAACCCAATTTCTTCATCCGCTAATCCCCACTGCGCTTGACTAGTTCCTCCACAGGTTTACTAGAGCTATATGGTTGATTTTCCAGCCAACTGTTTGTAAATCTATTGGTTTCGCGGCGTATGATATACCATCTTGGCCAGTTGCATTGAGATCTATAATCCAATAGTTGTTTGCTATTTTTCTTAGGGTATTTCTTACGTGTTTCTTGACATTTGGAATACTTGGTTGTAAGTAGTTACAAATGCAAATGCACTTGCTCATTTTATATTCTGATTTTCTGAGAATTGCTTCAGTGATTCACATAATATTTGCTAGGACTGATATCAAAAGAAAAATCACTCTTGGCAGGATCTAATGAACTTCACCCACCAAAACTCCACCTTGAAATTTGTTTGCTTTGTACATCCAAATAAATGACTTTCTGCCATATCATACTTATAATATCATATGTTTACTCAGAAATTTCCAAATAAATATATATACATTCACCAAGCCATAATCTTATGGTTTTGACTTTTTACTGCAATGACTCTACAAGCATCAAATACAACTTCATTGTCGGAAGATTTCTCAAGAAGAACTCCTTTTTGAGAATGTGTCAAATAAAGTCTAATGAAAAACATGCCAGAGTCACATATCTTCTACTTTAACTGCAAATGCAACATATATTTCCATGCTAAGGCTACATCCTCACCTCGAGCTCACCGCCAAAAGATGCTCCGTAAACCAAAATCTTCTTAGGAACACAACCACGAATAACACACCTGTAATTCCATAGTTCAGGAAACACTATTACAAATAATAAACAAGATGGGTGATACATAAAGGAAGAAGAATGGTATAGAGAAACTTTATCTTGCATAACAGGATAAACTTTAAGTAAACTTATGAATTCGGATTAATACTTTCAAGGCAGAGAGTGATACTAAAACTATCACTAAATTGTGCACGGTATGTGCCAACCAAGGGGTTCGAAACTTAGAATATCCATAAAATATCAAGGAATCCCAAGCAACCGTAAAGAAGTGAGTATTACTAATAGATATACTTCTTTTGGTTGCCAAACTCTAATAATGTGATAAGGGAAAGCCAAATGAAAAGGTGTCCCGTTAGACGTGGATAAATTTAAAAACACAAACAAGACAATGATAATACGTATGAGACCAAAAAATACCGATAAAAACATAAGAATATTGAAAACTTACGTCCCACCAACTCCTCCAATGACCTCAGAGCTAATTGGATGGAATGGAAGTTCACAAATCGCAACCTAGCAACATAAGCACCACAAGGTTTGTCAGTACATAAATGGAACAAAAGCATTAAAATAACACTTCAGTTAAACTAATACATATCCAGAGGATAGTCAAAACTAAATTCAGATTTAAGAACCCATCAGGATCAGCTCAAATTGCAATTCACTCTTACTCAAGTCCGAATCAAACATAATCATCAGACAAATGAAAACACTTTTTATAATCATGTTTTCGAACTAAAATTCTCTCAATTAAAACCAAAACCTAGCGTGATCAGAACTTAACCATTTAACAAGAAAATAACACAAACCACTACTTAAAAACTAAAGAAAAGCAAGAAACCACCTTGGCTCCAAAACCTGCAGAGGTTCTTGAAGCACGAACGCCTCCACTACCAGCTCCAATCACAAAGAGATCGAAATCAAAGTGCTGTTGATCATCTTCTACTGCTCCGTCTCCTTCTTTCCCATCTATCAACATCTTCCTCGACATTGTTTTCCGTACAAAATCTGCATCAAAACACCAATTTAATCAGAAAAAATCGATCTATCGGAAACGATTTCAAAACAGATCGAGTTGAATCGTAGTTCACTTCATACAGAGATCGAATGAATTCCGATTTCAAGAAACTCGTTAGGGTTTTTGGTCTGAATGTGTATCAGATTCAAATCAATCGTCGTCACACGTTTAAAAGCGAAGAGAGAGAGAGAGAGTGACTAATTTATACACGTTTTGAGGTTGATTTGATTTCGACTCAATATTAAAATCTAGACAACAAGAAAAGAGTTCTGGACCGTTGATATGTGAATGATTTGCATGGAGATCTATGTGGAGCTTACATATTTTAACGGCCGATGGCTTACTTTATAGGATGGTCAAGCTTACGAAATGTTTGTTTGAATTGGGTACGAAATCATGCAACTTTCTTCCAATTGCATAGGATTTGGAATGTATGTAGTCCAGAAGTACAACACCATTCATTCATTATGGCCCTAATCATGCCAAGTATATTCAAGTACATGGTATGGTATTTGAAAAACTCTACTTTGATTTACTATATATAATACGTGACTCATTCACAAGGCAACATATGGGCCGTCATCAAAATAACACGGAATATCTAAAAAAAAATTAATCATGTGCTACCTTTGGTCTAACGTCATTGAGTACGTGTTTTGAGCAACAATTCTAGTCATCCTTGTTTGTTAACATTTTCTTAAGGTTATTTTGGATTTTTTACACTTCTACCTTTTATATAGATAGAGTTTGTGATTGTGTTTTAAAGATAATAGGTAAATAAAATCACCCTCTTTACCTATTTTCTCAACGCCACCACCCTTCCTGACCTCCCCTCCTATCTATCATGGTTGTGGTAGGCAGTGAGAGTTGTAGTGGTGAGCAAAAATGTAAATAAAACTTCAAGTCAACACCTAAAAATAAACATCATTTAAGACAAATGAGCGAGATTGTATTAGCTACAAGAGAAACAAGTGCGAAATCGAAAAATATCTTTGAATGTGTTAAAGGTTTCAATTATATCTAATTCTATAACAACAATAGAACTTCAATGTTCAATATGTTGTATGTGCATGGTTTCCCTAGAAATTTCAAAAAAATCTCATAATCTTTTAAAAATCCAAAAAAGACCCTCCCCCCTTTCTCTATATGTAACAGTGAACTTCACAGTGCATGGTACCATTTGAAATCCCAAAAAAACCTTTCTAATATTTTGAAAATCTCGAAAGCCGTACTATTTTAGAAATCTTGAAAAAGCCCCCTCCATTTGCTAAATTACGAAAATGCCCCTTTCTAAAAAAATATACGATATTGGCCCTACCCATTTGCAAAATTTCAAACTTACCCCCCCCCTTCACCAAATCTCGAAAATATCCTCAAATCCCCCAACCTATTATCCATATTACGAAAATGCCCTTTCATCTGCAAATTACAATATTGCCCCTACCCATTCGCAATGTTTCAAATTTACCCCTTTCCCATTCACCAAATCTCTAAAAATGTCATCTCATCCCCCATTATCCAAATTACGAAAATACTTCTTTCATCCCCATTCGCCAAATTGCTAAATGCCTTTCATCGAGACTTTGATTTTTTAATAATCCCCATTTTTTTTCTCTTATAAGGCTAGTTTAACATAATCTACAAGCATATAAATTAGGCCTGATGAAAACAAATATCCAACAACAATCAAAATTTTGAGTTTGATCATCTTATTAAATCAAAGTAAGCATTTTTTTATCCTTTAGAAGTTACATGTTTTGTTGAGCTACGGTAGCTATGACAGTCAAATTGACAAGGAGCAAACCTCCAGCAAAGAGAATGTGAAAGTAGTATATTATAATGATAATGTGTATAACTAAAATATAATAGTAGATCGATGCAAATGAAACAAAATATAATTAATCAATGTTTTTGTAAACAATTTGTTTTAATATTTGGTAATTTAGTGATTTATTTAGGGAGTGCCAAAGGCATAACCTATTTGGGGAGTGCCAAATGCATGACCCAAGGATCAGGGTGTCATGCCGAGGCATAACACTGTACCCGTGCCAACTACATGTTATGTGAAAAGTGTATGGTCATGCCAACGGCTCGAGTGGTAGTACTTTATAACTACAATAGGCACTCAGTGTTTGTGCTAGATTTCTCATTCTGGCAGTGAGTATTTCAAAAGTCTGAAAAAGCCATCGCTCAATTTCTAATTTTATGTACTTTTGTACCTAACATAATATTTGATTTTAGGGGTATAAATGGAAGAGTAACCATCATTGTTGACTATTCAAAATACTAATTATTTTTCTCTTTTGTTAGAATTCTTAAAATACCTCCACTGCTTTATTTGATTTTTCAAAAATGCCGACGACATAAAAAACTAAGTGGGCCGCAAAGGAGAATGCCATTTTAATAAAGCCAACATATTTTGATGTTGAGCCTGAATTCATAAATTGGGCTTTTTAAGTTCTATTTGAGCCATGACTTATAAATACCGCCAGAGAAATCAAAAAAATCATACAAAATACTATAACACACTAAACTTTTTTTTTAGTAAAATTTAAATTATATTTTTATTACTAGCAAAATCGGCACGTAATTTGTCTAATTAATTTAGATAATATTTTGTTAGCCAATTTAAATTTTTTAGCCAAATCATACAAAATACTAATATAGGCACACGTAGAGAACGTCGACCCCTAGTTAGAATAAAGACTTCTCACATAGACTATTTTTGGTACTACAATCGCCAAAAGCAAGGGAACAATATTAAAATTATAAGAATTTGTGGTTCATGTGCTATAATTGAAAAATGCGAGTAGTACTAATACTAACAATCTCTTACAATTATTTCTATTTGAGTACCAAAAGTTTTTGTGTATCTTACATTGGGTATCAAAGTTTACCTTAATTTCACATTTACTATTAAATTGGGTATTGATTGTCGACGAGACTAACGAATGTCAACTATCCCACAATTTGTAAATAGTCAAACAATCTCCTCTTATTAACAGACACGCGACTTGTGTTGGGAAAGTGTTGGCTTGAATAGCCTTACATCAAGTAAGGAGGAGTCGTCACTAAGGTTTATAGGAAAGTTGTCCACTCCTTAATAGCAACAAAGCATTTTATGGAAAATTCCATATCACCTAAACCCGGATGGAAGACCCAATAGGTGGTGTTTAAGTTGGGGACAATATCGTTGTTATGTATAGTGGACCAAAGTGTGCGCGCAAGTGCACGTGTGCAACGTTCTAACAATTGGTATCAGAGCCGATGATTCGGCTGGGACAAAGTCGGCGAGGTGGAGGTGCATGCAACACATTGTTCAGGGGATATGCGTAGGCACAGGGCAGCGAGCCAGATCTAGGCGGGAGCGCATGTCCTCTGGGTGAACGATCAAGATCCTCCATCGTTCAAGGAGAGTAGGCGCATGACAGCGAGCTAGACTAGGTGGAGCATCGCAGGTGCGCGGTCCGCCAGATGAATGATCTAGATTAGGCTCCAGATCCTTACCGTCGTGGTGTTTGGGAGTATCTTACAAGTTCGGATGAGGTGGAGTTAGTGCGGATGTTGCGACTAGGTGGAGCCAACAACGTAGGGAATAGTCGAGCTCGTACACCGAGTGCTACCAACATGATCGTGGTTGCACACGAGACTCGAGAGGAGGTGTACTTCGAGATGGTGCAGGGCGGTTGATGGATTGTAGGATGTGTGACGATTCGCACCAAGGTGGAGATTGCTGGAAAAATGTTGGCTTGAATAATCCCACATCAAGTAAGGAAGAATTGTCACAAAAGTTTATAAGAAGATGATCCACTCCTTAACAGCGAAAAAACCCCACACTACCTAGACCCAGATGAAATGCCCGATATGATAAGCGATGTTTAAGTAGGGGACAATATCAATTTACATGAGTGGAGAAATATGGTATCCATAATATACTCTGGTACCTACTACCTAATAAACAACAAATAACCCATCTCTTAAATCATTGAAAACCACTTCAAGTCACATTGACAAAATTTGCATCACTGAACACCTAAAAGCAAGGGAACAATATTAAAACCCCAATTCTAGGCAGCCAGACTTTACAGCCATTTTTTTGTCAGGTTTTGACTTTTTACACTCCTACCCCTTCTAAAAATAACGTTTGTGGTTGTGTTTTAAAGATAATGGGCAAAAGTATAAAAAAACACCAAGCCTGACCAAAAAATGGCTTTAAAGTCTGGTTGCCTAGACAAACTCATATTAAAATTATAAGAATTTGTGGTTCATGTGCTATAATTGAAAAATGCCAGTAGTACTAACAATCTCTTACGAATATTTCTATTTGAGTACCAAAGCTTATTTGTATTTTACATTGGGTCAAAGTTTGCCTTAATTTCACATTTACTATTAAATTGGGTCTTGATTGTCAACGAGACTGACGAATGTCAACTATCCCACAATTTGTAAATTAGGGCTGAAAATCGAACCGACGGTTCGGATTTTCACCTAAACCGTGAACCGAACCGACTTAGGTCGGTTTTAAAATTTTCAAACCGATCCGAAACCAAACCGATTCTAATTTATGCAAACCGTAACTGAACCGAATCGACTAAAATCGAACCAAAACCAAAATAAAACCGAACCGACCGACTATTTTAAACCTATTGTATTATTTATATATAAAATATATATTATTTATTATATATATTCGGTCAGTTCGGTTTGGTTTGGTCGGTTAAAATCACATAGAAACCGAAAATCGATCCGAACCGAATTTAAACCGAACCAATCGGTTCGATTTAGATCGGGTCGATCGGTTTAATCGGTTTGATCGATTTTTTGTTCAGCCCTATTATAATTAGTCAAACACCCTCCTCTCATTAACAGACACGTGACTTACATGAGTGGAGAAAGATGGTATCCACGATATACTCCATGTGAAATGTGCATAAACTTGTGGTACCTACTACCTAATAAACAACAAATAACCCATCTCTTAGAGCATCTCCAATCATTCCCCTAAACTATAAAAAAAAAAAAAAAAAAAAAACTATTTTAGGTATTTCATAGAGAAAATATTTGTTCCAATCATCCCCTAAACAATCCTCTATAATAACTCCACATACAACACCCCCATAAATTTAGAAAAATAAAAAATAAAAAAAACCCTCAACTAACTTCCCATATTCTTTAGTAATATTATAATAATTGAAATTAATAATATTATATATTTAAGTTGAAATTATTAATAGTATGTATTTAATAATATTATAATAATATAATTGAAACTAATAATAGTATAATTACATTAAATTGAGATTAATAATAGTATAATTGAAATTAAATTGGTATAGAAAAGTTGAAGACATATTAAAATAATGATGAAAAAGTTAATAAGAGATGTGTGGTTGGAGTGATGAAGAAATATGAAGACCCCTAAATTTAACTTTTGATTAAAATGAGAGATGATTCATCCGCAATTTTAACTTTTACCATCGGAGATACTCTTAAATCATTGAAAACCACTTCAAGTCACATTGACAAAATTTGCATCATTGAGCACCCAAATCGAAATGGGTTGGGCTAATGATAAAGCCTACTAATTTTAGCCCAAGGTTCAAGAGAAACGGTCACAACAAAACGGCAAAGAGGGCACCACTATCTGGGCCCCAAGTGAATATTGCCAACAACCAGCCGGCCCATTCAATCTGCCATAGACAACTTCACTGTAGTCTTCAAACATGCAACAAGAGAGAGCAACAAGGATCCCATAAACTGTCATTCCTGTTTTGATTTCTAGTGCTTAGACATACTAAACAACCTTTAGTGGCCGAACGGATCTTTAATTGTTCTTAGAAAAATCGAAATGATTGATCAGCTATAGTACCATAATGGGTATATACATATATGCAATGATACTGTGATTATACCAAGACTAAGTTGCAGTTTCTGCGGCGTGGTCACTATTTTAGTAGTGTGTAACCAAAGGAAGAAAGTAGAACTACTAGTTATGGACAGCTTAGAGCTTAAGCGGGTGTTTGACATGTTTGATCTTAATGGAGATGGTAAGGTGAGTAAGAAAGAACTTTGTGATTTGTTGGAGAATTTGGGAATCGTAATATCTGATAAGGAGCTGAATCAAATGATGGAGAAGATTGACGTGAATGGAGATGGTTTTGTGGATATGGAGGAGTTCGGGGAATTGTATCAGACTATAATGGATGAACAGGATGAGGAAGAAGACATAAGGGAGGCATTTGGTGTGTTTGACCAAAATGGGGATGGGTTAATCTCTGTGGAAGAACTGAGGTCAGTGTTGTCTTCACTTGGTCTGAAGCAAGGGAGGACCATAGAGGATTGCCAGAAGATGATAAGAAATGTAGATGTCGATGGTGATGGCATGGTTGATTTCAAGGAATTCAAGCGGATGATGGCGATGGATGGTTGCTTGGTTTAATACTTTGAATTGAGACTGGACAGTTTGTTCATCCATGTCACATTCCATTTTCTTGTACTGATATAGTATTAATTTTTTATCGACCACATACCTTACAGATGATTGTAGTTCATCAATGATGTTGCTATCTCTATATTAACGATCATTGAAATGTATTTTTCAGTACATTCAAATTCAATTGAATCTCCTTGATTTTCCAGTCAGATTATGGGGATGACAGCTTTACCTAATAAAAAAAAAAAAAAAAACTAGTACTGTGTTCTCTCCAAACTTGTCTGAGTGACTGAGCCACGTTATGGCAGAGTCTACCAAAACTCTGAGAAAACATATAGATACTGAAAAGGCTTCACATTCATCCCTTACAATGGCCAAAATATTAGTAAATATGCATCAAATGCCAATAATTTTTTGGAGCTGGACAAATGCTTTTTCATGTAGATATTGTTTCTTAAGAAAAGGTAAACACCGTGACAGAAAAACTACAGTTTGATGAACACCAATCTAAGCACTGAAATGAGTTGGTGACCTTGGATGTTAAGGCAAACAGGTTATACACATCCCCGTCAATGCCATTGCAGCCCTCCCAGAGTTGTAGACTCCAAACCTACTTCTTCACTGTCAATGCCCTCCATATTGTTGTCCCACCAGCCACCTCCACTTGCATCTGCACACACAAAGCAAGAACCAAAGTTAAGTTTCAAGCTAGGTTCAATCTGCATATAGCGTAGTTTGCAGTTATTGAGCAATCAAAGAACTCAATACCAAACTTGTATAGTCAGTAAATCATTTTGCAATATGTACAAATAAAAGTGCAATAGTTACAGTGGTTAAACAACATCCTTGGTTTCTTATTCCTGACAAAATTAGCATCCCTGGTCCTTGGTTTGGGTTTTGGATCATCTCCAAGGATTACCAAGTGCTTTGAAGTGTCAGTTTTGTCCTCTCCACCTTGAAAACAAAATAAAAGGACAAATTCTTGTTAAATGAAGACATTTTCTTCAGTAATTGGGAGGAATGGTACATCATAACATTTACAATCTAAAGCAAATAAGGTTACCACATCATGGTATACAAAAGTTACTAACATGATGTGCATAAGTTTGTGCATACAAAGTCACCAAGTGAATCAGCAAAAACTACCCAAAATAAAAAGCTAAATTTACTTGGATGGGCCATGCATACAAAATTTTGGGTGCGTAGAAGATTTTGCTTAAAATGAGTTGGATGAGAACTTAAGCAAGAAAGAGATCGGATCAGTTCATGAGTGTTAAAGAATAGAAGTCTGCTTATGTTACAAAATAGGAAAATGTTACAGAATATGATATGTTAGGAAAGTCAGAATAGAATAGAAGTCTTAGATTTCTTATATCCAAAAGGTTAGGTCAGAGTTAGCTTTATAAACTTGTATTCTATTCAATGATATTACAACACATCAATAACAATAATAATTTCAATACAATTCGTTACATGGTATCAGAGCAAGGTTCTTAAGTGACCTAAAACTCCGGAAAATCAAGCTCGTCCCCGCCTCCGACGACTACCTAGACGCAAGAAGCGGGGAAGGGAAGACAGTAGTAATAGCCTACCTCAATCAATCCACCAACATCATAACAGACCACATTGCAAGCCACAACCTCATTCGCCACCGCTTCCGCAAACAAACTCATCATCACCAATCAACGTCACTGCTACCAGTAGTGATGAGACTCTCTTGCCATCACACGCGACAACAGCAAAACAATTGTTACAACACAATCAACATCATCGTCGATCTCATCGATCATCATGATTAAAGCAACCCATCAAAACAATCGTTGGCAATTCTCACCATCAGAGAGGAGCAGGCAAAGAGAGAGCAGCCAGAAAGGAGAAGTTCAAACGAAGCAGCAACAAGGGAGCTGATCCAAAAAAAAAAAAAATCAATTACAGCCAACAAAATCAGATCATCTTCTCCAGCCAACAAAATCAGATCTCTTATCTGGCCAACAAACTCAGATAGTTTCAAGTCATCAACATCGTCCGGTGCAATCGAACCGATCAACTGGTGCAATCGAACAAAGTAATTGCTTGCACCATTAACATTGCAATCATCAGCCTCAACACTGCAATCAACCTCCAGCCAATAAGCTCCCTCTTCTCCTTGTAACCTTCACAAATCCAAGACTAAAGCATCAACAAGATCACGCACAGTCAACCTCTTTTCACGCAATAGCCATCAAAGATTTCTCTCCACTCTGTCACGCAATCAAGAAGAGATATCAATCGCAGCAGTTCACTTGTGATTTATCTTCAACAGTGACGGAGCCAGGATTTTTGTCGGGGGGGGGGGGGGGGGGCGGAGTGATGTCATAATTAATTAAATATAATATAAAAATTAGTTACTTTAACATGAATTTTTTTTTTAAAATCCGAAATTCTTCCTGGCCTGGAAAAATCAGCGAGGTTGCTGCTTGGGGAGGCAAAAATACACTTTTGCCCCCCTATTTAACAACCTTTTTGGAAAAGGTGTTTAAAGAGGGGGGGGGCAAAAGTGTATTTTTGCCCCCCAGGCAGCAAACCAAGCAGGGGGACCCAGGCCCTGTAGAATTACTACTATATTCATTGATTACTACTATAGCAAAAAGGGGAGTACAACAAAGACAGTCATTGAAGATTATTACTATTATATTCATTGAAGATGATTACTACTTATAGAAACACAACAGAAGAGAAGGGTTTGAATCGTTGATTACTACTACATGAAGAAAATGAGGAAGAGATTGAGTTGCTTACGATTTTTTTTGTGGAGATGACCAACACAGTGATTAATGAAGGCACCTGGTACCTAGAAGAAGAAGAATAAGGTGATTTGGATCCTACTGGATCTTGTGAAGATGAGCTCAAATAACTCAATAGTTATAGATCTTTGAAGATGATGAAATATAGGGGTTTCCCTCATCTTATCCAATCGATGGAGTGTGAAGAAGAAACTGTGGATTTTGGTTTCTTTGAGGAGCAATTCTAGCTGGCATGGAAAACCAACCTGGTCCCTGCCTGAGGGGCGAAAATACATTTTTGCCCCCCTCTTTAAAACACCTTTTTGGAGTATGTGTTTAAGGGGGGGGGGGGCAAAAATACATTTTTGCCCCTCAGGCAGTGGTTTCCCAGGTCCGCTAGAATTTCTGTTCTTTGAGAGATTTGAGGGATTTAACCTCTATCTCTAACTCTAAAAGTAGAGTTTGAATTTGATATGTACATGATTTGAAGGATGAAGTCCTGGTTGAAGTGAAAAGTGAAAATAGAGGAGCAAATTAAAAACTAATTGAGAGACAAATAAATTATTAAAAAAATAATAAAAAAATCTCAAAAGTCAGTGGGGGCAAGTGCCCCCACTTGGCCCCACCTGAATCCGTGCCTGATCTTCAATTCCTCTCAAACATAGCCAACAGTAGAGAGAATCAGTCACGTCCAAAATCAGAGTTCACACATAGCAGCAATACCCGCAACTCTCTTGCAACAACCAAGAAACAAGAAATTCATGTAACCACTTGCACAAGCAATTCACCCAGCCTCTTCTCTGTCATCTTTCTCACACAACCAAGACCAAGAGATCTCAATGGCCTCTTCCCTGTCATCCTTCATCAACCAATTGATCTCGTCATCAACAACGGAGTCGATCTCGTTATAAGACCAACAACAGAGTTGATCGATCTCGTCATCAACAAAGTCGATCATTGATCACTTCATCAACCAATCGATCTCATCATTAACATAGTCGATCACGAACGTCGACCAATCAACCATCGCTGAATTTCCTCAGTACCCCAACATCTCTCTGTGAGGAAGAAATGTGAGGAGGAAGCAGAAAGAGAAGAAATCTCGAACTGTTTAAAGCTCTAGGCTATTTGCACCTCGAGCTTTACTGAGTAGCACAAAAAAAAACTTATTTTAAAGGATCAGGCAATTAGCACTCAAGGTTCAGTCAGAGCCACCAGTACACAATACAAGCAGTGGTTCAAACACCACCACCTCACCATATACCTGGGGTGGCTCTTGTTTCACAGTCGCTTACTCTTACCAATTACAACATATGGAGTCGAGATCTGACCATAGCTCTCAAAGCCCGTTCAGAAGAAGAAGAAAAGGAAAAAAATTCTTCAAACTGATATAAAGCTCTGGGCTATTAGCACCTCGAGTTTTACTCAACTCAACAAAGAACAACAGCAATGTCTCTATCTGACGCACACGACAGCATCACCAGATGTAGACCACACAATCTTTCACTCGTCCTCTCTCTCCTTGTCACATGTTCGGTCGCACATCAGATCGCACGGTCGAGAAGAAGAAGAAGAAGAAAAAGAAGAAGAAGAAACAGATGGCATAAAGAAAGAAATTTGAATCTCTTTCATTCCGCTATTCACACCCACCAATCCACCATCTTTGGTCATTACCAAAATCTGCGTTGACTTAAATTGAGCAATATCAAGACTCGAATTGAGTCATGATTTCTTCATACATGAATCATCCAGAATCTGTGTTGACTCGATATGAGCAATACCAAGACTCGAATTGAGTCATGATTTCTTCAAACATGAATCATCCAGAATTCGACAATCACTCGACAGTCATGATTTCATCACCAAGTTGGACTTCAAAGTTTCCTCCAAGCTGCACATTTCGTCTACGTCTACATGTCCAGCTTGCGGGGGAGTATTAAAGAATAGAAGTCTGCCTATGTTACAAAATAGGAAAGTGCTACAAAATCGGATATGTTAAGAAAGTCAAAATAAAATAGAAGTCTTAGGTTTCTTATCTCCACAAGGTTAGGTCAGAGTTAGCTTTATAAGCTTGTATTCTATTCAATGATATTACAGCACAATAATAATAATTTCAATACAATTCATTACAGAAAGAGAAAGCAATGGGGTCGTGTGGTTGCATATTCTTACCAGAATTAGATATCTATTGTCTATAGCATAGGAAACATGTTTAAATCTAAGTGGTCCACTGTACGTCCTTGCACTACAATTTGAACGATTTGATTTTTGTATATGGTTCAAAACATCAAGTTATTCAAGATAGCCAAGTATGAATTTTATAAGATAAAGTAAATAGATTTGAAATACAGAACCACACTTCATATAGAGTCATTCTAGAGAGCCAGGCAGGCCCAACACCATCCATCATTCTCGAGATGAGCATATCTGGAATGATGGATGGTGTTGGGCCTGGCCTGGCGCAGGCCTGGCTTTTTTAAATTATGGCTTCATATAATACAACAATGTGAAATTAGAAAAACTTCTAGTATAAAGACTAGGTCATGGGAGGGCATTTAGAGGTTTAAGGAATCAGTCTTCCTTTTCTTATTTAAAAGGACAAGTCACTGTAAGGAATATGAATAAAACTCTAAAGCTTCCGTCTCTTAACCCACTTGACATCAGTAGACAAGAACCTCTGTTGGATTAAGTGAGTTACCACTTAATATGGGACTTCCTCCTGAATATGCACATTTGGCAACATTTAATTTGCAACCACAATCCTAAAACTAGACATAGAGGGGTTGAATAACATCTCTTTTCTGTTTCTCTAGGCCTACAGTCTCTTTATACCAGTTGTTTCTGCAAAGAGAAGAAACTTTCAAAATTTCATCAACATCTTTAGCTTACCAGTATCGTCTAGTGTAAGGATGACTCAAAATGGGCATTTTACAAGGGAAGGTGACAAGTTTTCACCGACTAAAGCGGATAAAATAAAATATTCTAGATTGCAAGTGTAAGAGACCAAAACTCACACCTTATAACATTAACCTATAGGCAACGTGACATCAAATGTTGCAATGTGAAGAGCAGTCATACATATGTTCGGTGTCAGGACCTTGAAACTCAAGCCTACCAAGTTCAAGTTGTTGGAATGTAATGTTAAACCATGAGTAAATCAAGCAGAATATATCCTATCTTTGTCACCATTTTGGAGAACAAGAGATATCTTCTCTTCCTTTCTGTTGCAGGAAGTGGGATGGGAATTGGAATGAGTGAATGACAACTAGAAGATAGAGGGGCATCCCATTTTATAGATCTCTTCATGACCAATAGTCTCTTACAAATTATGGAGACTATTTAAATTTTTGCAATGTACAAATTCAATCATAGTTATGAGTTATGACTAGGGATGGCAGTGGGGTGGATTTTCACGGATATCCATCCCACTCGCCCCGTTTGGGGCGCATTTGGTTAAGGGTGTATGGAAGTTGAGGCGGATACGGATATCCAAACTGTATCTGTTTATTATTCGGGGCGAATACGGATTTGGCCATATTCGCCCCACGGATATCCGTTTAACCCGTGAAATTACTAAATTACCCTTGGACTATATAAAGGGAAATAAACCCTAGATCCAATCTTTCATTCTCAACTCACATTCTCACTCGAAGTCGAAGCCTTTCACAGCGACAGACCCACAGCTCTCACAATCGAAGCCTCTCACAGCGACAGACTCATAGTCGCTCGACGCTCATCGCTCAACGCTCATTTGTCCACAAAATCGAAGAAATTGTGTTTCTAGTTGTCCGTCTTCGATGCGGTCTTCCCCAAGCCATTCTGGGGTTCTTAAGAAAGCCAAGGTTGTTAGTGGAAGTATGGGTTATACAGCTGCATCAGGTTCTTCTTCAATGGAAGAGTTGCAGAGTGCAATTCAAGGAGCTATTGCTCATTGCAAGAATTCTATGGTTCAAAATAATAAGAGTTTGGTGAGTAATGAAATTAGTGAAATTTAGACTGGTTTTTGTTGCTATGGTCTGTTTTGTTCTGTATATCTCTGTTTAGTTTGGTGTCTGGATCTGAAGCCAATGTTCAAAGGAGAAAAATAGTAAACTAATGCGTTCATTTGAAGATGTAAGAAAAATCATTCTAATTTAGTTTGATAAGAAATTTAAAGTCCATACGTGTCTTTGTTAGATAGACTCTGTGTTATTTTGGTTTTGAAGAGATTCTTACTTTGAACATTGATTTTGTTGTGTTTGGAAAATTAAGTATTTGGGGCTTGTATTTGGGTTAAGGGTGTATGGAGGATCGGGGCAGGTTGGGGCGGATCGGAGCTGGGAACCAGCAACCCAACAACAAAACCGCAAACCCGTAATAGAATTGGTGGGGCGGATATCTGCCAATCCATACGGGGCGGTTGTGGTTTTTAATTAAAATTATAAACGGATTGGCAGGGTGAATTTGGGGATCCGCTATTCCTGACGGATCGGGGATGGATTTGCTCAAATCCACCCCAATCCCATCCCTAGTTATGACTAATGACTTATGCAGCCAAGTACCGCAAATGATGCTATAGGTGAAATGTTAATGCCAAAAACTGAATGTGGACGAACCTTCTTAAAGGTGGCTCATGAGCACAAACTCGAATAATGAAAATTCTTTTATGCATCCAAAGTTTTTGGATATATGGTGCATCAAGGTAATTTTACATTTTCCAAGTTGTAATTTCTTTGAATTTGGTTGGTAACTTGAGTGAGTAGTACCTTTTGTAAGACAAGTTACTTACCAAGTGAGTGGTAACTTTGGTCACATGATCTTTTGGGGGTAGGTGAATAGTTGAGTCTCGTTCGTAGTAAAAACCCCATACCCGAGCGGTGGCGGGTGTATAAGTTGGGAACAATATCGTTGCTTGATACACATCGTGTAGTGGTGGTGCCAGGGGGCTTCGCTCCTTTCACCCCCGAGCACAACAAGTGGTATCAGAGCCGATGGTTTGGCCTTGGGTTGGCGCTTGGCGATGTTGAAAGTGTGAGCTTGACAAGTTGGAAGTGCACGTTGAGGTGGAGTTTATCCCGAGCCAGGATAGGCTCAAGTCTCGCCAAGGTGGAGATCGTTAGAATGTTGGAAAGAACTGAAGTTTAATCCCACATCGAGTAGTAAGCCAAGTGAAGTGAAGTTAATAAGTAATTGAATGTGTGTCAATAAGCGACGATGCCTTTTGGGGGCAGGTGAATAGTTGAGCTCCGTTAGTAGTAAAAACCCCATACCCAAGCAGTGGCGGGTGTCTAAGTTGGGGACAATATCGTTGCTTGAGACATATTGTGTAGTGGTGGTGCCGGGGGGCTTTGCACCTTTCACCCCCGAGCACAACAAACTTTATATACATTGAATAGTAACTTGATGTACAGTGAGTGGAAACTTCTTGTGGATGCACCATACATTCAAATTTGTGGATGTATTAAACCATTGCTCCTGAATAACTCTGATAGCATATGTTTTGGATGTGGGCAGTACCTCAAGAAAATCCTAACTCGAATATGGGGTACGGCTCCCATATAATTTCTGGTCCTAAAGCTATGAGCTTGAACTTGAATAGCTCTAAAAGAAAATGTTTGGTTCATATTTTCTACTTTTGAGACAAGGGTAAAAGGTATTCAAGTGTTACTCAGTGTTGTACCCCTAATTTGCTTCTACTACATGTTCAATCAACATAATCTGATCAATGGGTTGTTTACAATTTCCCTTTTCGCGAAATGGGCTGTGTTGATTTTAAGCGCTTCAGTTAATAGAATCCCTAAAGCTAATGCAAACATCATAAAATTGCAAGAAACTCCATTAGGTAATAAAAACTACTAATAACTTCATAAGATAAGACTGAATAAAATTAGTACCAAAGAGATGAAATGAAGCAAACCTTGCGAAGATACTCGAAAAGGGTTTTATTGAAAATACAATTGCTGCAAATTAAAATAGGAACGAAATTACCGAATCTTACTCAACAGAATGGTCAGCTGGAAATTGCTTCTTTTCTTGTCAAGGACATTTGAACATTTCGAAAACTGTTTTGTCTGGCACTGCAATGTGTTCACCTTCCACTGCCCTCCCCACCACTGATGTGAAGAGTCTGTTTTTTCTGCTTCAATGGAAAGGAAACAGAGAGATGATGAGCACACCCTTTAATCTAAACAAAAATTAAAAAAATTACAATCAAAGAAAGGAGAGATACCTGAGGTGTTTTCTGTGGCTTTTCATTTAGATCGAGTTTCCGATTCTGGAATTCGGTGAAAGAGACAGACACATGGGGTCTTCCTCTTCTTATTCTCGGATGGCTTAGTTTGCACATCCCCATCCTTGGAACTAAGAAATTGGGGTTCACATTGGTTAAATCAACAAGAAGAAAAAAGAAAATGATTTAGCAACAAAATTGAAAAAATTAGAGGGTTAATTAGACCTAGTGAGGGGTTTGAATGATGAAGTGAGAGAGCGCTGCTTCTGCTATCTACACTTTTCCTCTGCTCATTATTTTTTCTATGTTGATTGAACCTTTTCAGTTTCGCGCCAAAATTTTAGAGTTAGTATCACAAGCTCTGTCTGTAAGGGTATGTTTGGTTTCCCTTGTTATACAATTTTTTGTTGTTTGACATCATACCATACTACTAAGCCATATTTTGTTAGAACGGGTTAGAAACCTGGACCCCTAGTCATTATGTTTCTCCTCTAAAATCTCAGTCTTTTTGGGACTACAGTACATACTTCTTTTTTCCCAAAAAAAAGTAGATTAGGATGCTTTGTTCATCAATTAGACATTAAATTATTTCTAGTTCAACAAAGACATAATTAATAATTACTGCATTTTACACAACCATGCGAGCTCATTTTAGTCCCAAATCACTGTACATCTCTGCCCATAATAAAAATAAATTTTATTTTCATCTAATCAAGCCCATTACAACCCAAATAACAAATATCTATTTACTTAAAAACACAATACACAAAGATGTCCAAAAGGGATGAAAAACCCCCAAACAACATCTTACATGATCTATAGATATATTGTGAAACAACATCTTACACTCCAAACCTAAATTACAAAGACTTTCATTTCTACGCCCTAGCCCCAGTAGCTGCAACACCACCACCCTTGGGTGCAGCTGGATCCAAGGGACCGTAATCGGCATCGCGGTACCCCGGTCCATACTTGCTACTAAAAACTCCTGCATAAATCAACAAAACATAAATCAACTGTGAAAAACCAAGAATTATGATCAGCCCTTCCAAAGTCCTTAGCCTCCATCCCCTGTGCCCTCCCATGCTCATCTCCTTGCATGCAAAACCAAATGCCAAGGCTGTCACTGCCCATGCTATGATCGAGCCGCTGCGAGACTGTCATTCCTCCATGCTCGGATGTGGTTTCCTCCTAGGAATTTTGATACCACACCCACCACTCCGGCTAGGATCGCGAATTGCAAGAAAAACATAGTTGCACCATTTCCTCCAAGTCCTGATGATGAATTAACCACAAAATCAACAATAATTCAACAGTGAGTCTTTAAACATAAACATTAGGCGGTTAAGATAATCGCATCGAATTCGAATTACACACTGGGGCTATTGGCTTGGCCATTGATGAACTTGTTGAGACTCCAACTAGCAAACCCAATGCCCAATATGTACATCAACAAGTTCAATAACAATAAGGGTGCTGCAATGTTTCTTCCAACTGTCCGAGCCATTATTATGTCTTTAACTAATTAACTATTTTTTTCTTTTTCTTTCTTCTGCTTTTTGTTGTCTCGAAACACAAACACAATAAGGGTGGTACTCTGGTGGAGTCTTTATTTTATTTATAGAGGAGGAGATAAGTGCATGGAAGATACGTGTCACTCTTCTGTACCACTGTGGAGCTCAACAGTGAACAAGTAGATCGACAATAGTGCCACGTGTAGTGAGTGTGCTTGGGTACTTCTTTGCTTCTTCATGACATAATTGTTTCTCGACAGCTGGCAGCGGTGCTAATTGTTTAAGTTAATTTGATTTAGAGCAAGCGAGCGAGAGAATGGTGGTGTCAATAAGAGTATTGGTGATGTAAAATAGTCACTTGTGTCGTTGAAGGCGGCGGAGGAAAAAAACCCTAGCGAGCTCTTACATTAAGCCCCCTCTCTTCCTTGCTCTTCGACAGTGAGCCCCCAGTTTATCTCTCTCAACTCTCAAACTCTCAAACAACAATGCCTTCGAAGCGCCCGAACCCAGTGGAGGATCCACCTTCCGCTTCACCCACCGATGATGATGATGATGATGATGCTTCATCCGAAGAAGAAGAAGTAGAATCAGATGAGGAAGAAGACTCTCCTCTTCCTCCTCCGTCTCTCAAAATCCCCAACTCAGACTCAACCCCAAACACCCCAAATACCATCACCAATTCCGCCTCTGAGTCAGATGAAGACAGTGATTCGGATGATGAAGAATCACCCGAAAACCCACAACCCATTCGCACTGTCGCCAATGTGAAACCCATTGCAACAAAACCCATGATCGAATCCCCTGCAAAGCCTAAAAAATCCACAACCACCATCACCACGACTGCCAAACTACCGACGACGAGGGCATTAATGGAGAGTGATAAGGAGGACAAGGGTGATAAGCAACAGAAGAAGAAGAAGAAAGTAGCGGAGGAGAAGGAAGAAGAAGATTGTGGGCAGGTAGAGGAGACAGAGAAGAAGTCTGGAAGGGTGTGGAGTGAGGAGGATGAGATTGTCATCTTGAAGGGTATGGCTAGTTTGGTAAAGAAAGGGAAGAATCCGAGTGCTCGGTCGGATGAGTTGTTTGATACTATAAAGGATTCTTTGAGTACTGAGGCTACAAGGAACCAATTGTTGAATAAGATTCCAAGATTGAAGCAAAAATATCAGCAGAATGTGAGTAGGTCAAAGAATGGGGAGGACCCGTCTTTCTCCAAGTTGATTGATCAGAAGGCGTATCAGTTGGGGAAGAAGATATGGGGCAATACTGGTGCCAAGGATGGGGAGGCTGGGAAGGGTATAGGGGTGGAAGGAAATTCATCCGGGGGAAGTCATTCTTTGTTAGCTGGTGGGAATAAGAGCAAGAGTCTGAAAAGTAGTAATGGATTAGCTTCACCTATGCCGAAGGTTTTGTCCCTCACTGAGAATGTTGAGGCTAAAGGGGAGGACCAGGATTTGTTTAGGTACCCGAGTTTGTATTCGGTGGCGAGGGATGGAAAGGAATTTGGGGACTTGCCATTTGCTGTGAAGGATCTTTTGTCGGAGAGGTGCCTTAGTTTGCTATCTTCTTCTAAGAAGAATGTGTTGGAAGGGAAGTGGAAGAAAATGAGGGATGAAGAGGTTGACCTGTACTTTAGAAAGATGGATTTGGTTAGAGAAACAACAAATGAAGTGAAAGTTGCAATCAATTCTCAATATAGGTAAAATGTTTGGCGAAGTAATTGATAGCTGGTGCCGTGGGAGATGTCTACTTAAGGCTGTTCAGGTTTTGGTTTAGTTATCTCTCTGATTTTGTGTCTGCAAGGGCTTTAACTAGGGACTTGCTATGTGCATTTTGTGGTCGCCCATAGATATTTTATATGGTTTTACAGTGTTGGTTTTTGTTTTGAACTTATTGTATGGGTTATTTCATTAATGATGCATTTGCTTTCACTTCATTAGATTTTTTTTGTTGCCTGCTAGTCTTTATCTGCTTGGTCTTTACTTCAAACTTGTTGGTTGCTCAATTATATAGCAATTTACGGTAACTTGTGGGTATTTTGTCCATCGTCCTAAGATAGTTGATATGTTTATGGAATACTGGTTGGCTCTTTAGATTACTCTTTTCAAAGGTGCATTCTTTGTTTTTTGGAAATCAATAAATTGAATTGTTATTCTTGATTTGTGCCACTCCTAATTAATTACTACGTTTTAATATATATAATCCTGAAATGCATAACAACTGTACTCATTTGCTTCAAATCATACATCTGTTGGGTCAGGTTGAAGTTGGTGTGGTGAATGGAATTGTCCATCATGGAGTGAAGGTTGTTTTCTTGTCCATACATGGGATAAAAAGTTACGGCATTCACCGTCAGATTATCAGTTCCCATCACATCAACAGTCAATTTCAGTGAGGAAACCTTGTGGTCTGCGAGGCTGTGTTGATTCAAGGAGTGGCTCGCCGGAGTTGATTTGTAAAATTGACTTTAAAAAAGCATACAATCAAGAGTGGGATTTTCTAATGTATAGACTTGGGAGAATGGGGTTTGGGGAAAGGTGGCGCAGGTGGTTTGTGTTTCTCTCAAGTGTTCACTTCTCGGCATGGTAAATGGGGATCCAGTGGGCTTTGGTATGCGTAAGGCCATTAGACGAGGGTACCAGTTGTATCTAAAATGCAGGAGATGGGTGTTGTTAGGGGTTTCTCTACCAATATCTTGGGTTACTGCCAGGGGTCAATATGAGTGGGAAATGGATGAGGCGAGTAGCTTGAGAGTTGCATTGATGTTCCTTTCCACTGGTGATGAAGATGATTGAAGTGAAGTCCAAAATGGTCCCTTTTTTGTGTCTTCTTTATGCTATCTCAGAGTGGATGAGAAACCTCAAATACTGCTGTGAGAGATTTACCCTTTTCATGGGTTATAATAAATATATTTTAGGCCTGTGTTTAATAACAGGAGAAACATTGTGAGCCTACAATTCATGGGAAAGGTTTTCCCAAAGATTGACATACCTAGAAGTAGGTTTCCTCCATTAATGCCACAGGAGTGAGATTCACTCTGTTTGTAACATCACCTACAGCCCATATACTGGGGACGTTGGTACCAGAGTACTCATTTACCTTGTATAACAAGGGATCTAATTAAGTTACCTTGAGGGTGCACAATCTTGTTACGAATTAGCGATAAACATATATTTGCATAAACATGCTTTTTCTGCACCCGTCACTCCTTAAATGCACCATAACGTTAACATTGAAGCCATTATGTTAACTAGATGAAGGGACAATTATTGAAGCTAAAATTTGAAGGACATTTGGAAGGTGTGAATGATAGGTATCGGTAAATTGAGGGTAGTGATGGTGGTGCTGGTGAAATTGGATGGAGGTGAAGATGTTTTCAATGACCTTTGATGGTCACGGAGATTCATATCAAGTTATTTTTCTTGAGAAATTGTGTCAGCTGATGTTCTTATACAGTAAAAAATTATACATTAGCCCTCAGACATCCAAATTCTAAAATTTACAAAAAAATTCTTGAAAATAATGAAATATTACAAGTTAGTCTTGTAACTGGCAGAAAGATAC
The DNA here is from genome assembly GCA_963556465.1 of Berberis vulgaris. Taxonomy (NCBI): domain Eukaryota; kingdom Viridiplantae; phylum Streptophyta; class Magnoliopsida; order Ranunculales; family Berberidaceae; genus Berberis; species Berberis vulgaris. The sequence continues at coordinate 15,853,601 of OY747128.1, read as the reverse complement.
AAACAGGGCAATCGTGACCTTAATTATTTTGTTACTCTCTCAGCTATTTACATTTGAAAATAAACTTTAAAGGTAGAATTTATATTAACATTTGTTAATTAGTAACTAAATTCTATTCTAATTAAGAATCTTACATAAAATGCAGCAAATATGCACAACTCAATGTGCAAGTACAAGTACAAGTCCTTGGGATGTTGCAACTAAGGCTCTGCTTGGTATACGGTAAAAGAATGTGTTTGCGGCGGTTATATAAACTTGGGTGTTTGGTTGACTTTATGGAAAACATTTATTGAAATTTGAATTCAAGACCTCCGCATCTTCTAGTTATAAAATTTTGTAAAACTTTGCAGGACAAAATCTCCTGCATTACTTTGCCAAACTCTCATCGCCTCCTCTAACTTGAATTCTACTCCAACTCTTTAAAACACTTCAACCATCACCACCATAGCCACCACCACCACCTCAACCACCATAATATAACCAACTTCAAATCACCACCACTGCCACTTCCATGATCACACTATCATACCCTATTAACCACAATCACCACCAATCTCACTAACACCACCATAACCATTGTCGCCATCACCACCACCATCACAACTACCATATCATAACCACTACCACCACTATAGTATAATCACCACAACCATCACCATCACTACTATCACCGCTGCGACCACCATAACCATCCACCACCACCATGACTGTCGCCAGTACCACCCCCACCATTATATCCACAATCACCACCGTCATTGCCACCACCAACATCGTCCACATTTGCAATAATCATCACCACAATCACTTTTTAGAATTGTTTTGATTTTCTTTAATTACTACCAAGCGCTTGTAAAATAATGCATTGCAAACTAATGCAATGCAAATTAATGCATTTGAATGCATTTGCATTAATTTGTAAAATGCATTATTTTATAATACACCAAGTGGAACCTAAGTCTTGCCTTGAGTCATATGTTTCACACGCTTTAGAAGACATTGATGGACCATCAATATCCATAACGTAGAAGCACATATTTGTTGTTTGTGATGGGATCAATGTCTACATTGGAATACTGACGAGATAAGCAACAATTAAGCCTTTCTTCAAGATAGCTAGTGGACTGAAAAACCACAATCTTATAGTTTCCTTTGATAGCTCATAACTAATGTAAAATTTCATGTGAAGCCATCCAATCATCTCACTGATTATTGGCTGCATATATAATCATGTATGGAGACTGATTCTTGGCTGCAAATATAATCATGTATGTGGACTGATTCTTGGCTGTAGATACAATCATGTATCTGGATTGATTTTTGGCTACAAATCATCTCCATTATTCTTAGCTGTAAATCATCTCCATGATTCTTATAATTATGTATGCGGACTGATTCCTGGTTACAAACATATGCTTATGTATGGAAACAATCCTTGTATTTTTGGGAGATTTGCTTGTATATAAACTTTTACTACTTTGATTCAATAAATCATCACATTCATTCTTCTCTCTTTATGGTATCAGAGCCTTATGCCTCTTCTTTATCTTGTTTTTAATTTTCAGCCATGACTCAATCAAACGAAGTCACAATTATGCCTAACAGTGCAAATCTCTCTTTGACGCCTTCCCCCTCTCAAGTTGTCTCAATCAACACATCTACTCTTATTCCCTAAAAACTTACCAAAGGCGAAAACTATTCAATGTGGAGCTCACAGATGACAAACCTTCTCCTCGGGTATGATCTCGTGGGATTTGTGGATGGAAATCATTTGTGCCCACCATCCGACGATCCAGTGTACAAAACATGGATTCGTCAAGATCGACTACCAATCCTTGCCATTCAAACAACTGTCACTGGACCAGGCCGCTTGTATCTTGCTGCAAAAATGTCGAGGAGGCTTGGAACAAACTCAAAACTACTTGTGCCAACAACCCTGATACTCGAATGGTTGGTCTCATCGACTCTCTCAGCAAGGTTAGTCAAGAAGGAAAAAATATTTATGAGTTTATGCAATCAATCAAAACTATTATTGATGACCTTGCTATGATTGGGCATGAATTGAGTGATGGAGAAAATGTAGTTCATACGCTCAATGGTCTCACCAATGACTACAAAGAACTCAAAGTTGCCTTACGTGTAAGAGAGTCACCTATCTCCTTCGAAGAATTAGTTGAAAAACTTCTAGATTGTGAATCCAACCTCAAGCGCTCAGATTCGATCAAAGAAGACTCTTCCATCACTGCTCAATACTAAAAAAAACAGTATAACAAGAAAGGTAGAAACAACTCCAATACCACTAAAAAACAATCAAACTATTGAGGAAACAACAATCGCTATCACAGGAACAACAATAATCAATTCCAATAGAACTCTTATGGAAGCTAAAACCATTAAAAAAAATCACACACTCAAGGATCCTCGTCAAATCAGAATTGGCAACCTATCTTCAATGGGAATCAACCTCGAGTTGTCTGTCAACTATGTGATAAGCCTAGTCATGTTGCCAAAGTATGTCACTCATGTCCCTCACCTTCCAACTGGCCGCAAGTCAACTTCATACCTCATGAAATTCCTGGCAATCAGTCGGGCTGGATAGTTGACTCCGAAACTTCTCACCATATTACTTCAAACCTGCAGACCCTTTCTATTCACACCGAGTATGATGGTAACGAAAATATCATAGTTGGAAACGGTAATAACATCCTTATCACTCATACAAGATTTGCTACTCTAAAATCTCATAATTCCATTTTCAAACTCAATAATGTTTTGTGTGCACCTAACATTAAGATTTATTTATTTATTTTTTTCAATTTTGTTCTCACCATAACAGATCTATTGTATTTCCCATATTTTTTTCTTGTAAAGGATCTCACTATGGGGGCATCTTTGGTGCAAGGTCGGAGTGGAGAGTGGCCAACTACAGTGACTAGACCATCTTCCTCACCACGACACTCAACCCTCGTGGCGACCACATCCAACCCTCCCTTTCCAACCGTTAGCTTCTGGCACAGTCGTCTTGGTCACCCATCCTAAAAAATCCTCCATCAAATTGTTGTTTCTCATAAATTATCATTATCTAAATCTCACTCTTTTTCTAACCCTTGCAATGCATTTTTATGTAATAAAAGCCACAAACTTCCATTTGGCGTTTCTTTGTTAAAATGCTCTAGACCTCTAGAAATTCTCTTTATGGATGTTTGGGGATCTGCTCCCCTCGTTTCGTTTGACAATTTTCATTATTACGTCATCTTTGTGGATTATTTTACAAAATATACATGGCTTTATTCTATCAAAAATATATCTGACGTTACTTCCGTTTATCAATGATTTAAATCTCTTGTTGAAAATTATTTTTATACAACGATTTAAACTGTTTATACAGATGGAAGTGGCGAACCTACTGGTTTTAGACATTTTATTTTCGGGTTGGAATTCAACATCTCAAATCCCCGCCTCATACCCCTGAACATGTTGGCATTGCCGAGCGTAAACATCGTCATGTTGTTGAAACTGCACTCACTTTGCTTCATCATGCATCCATTTTGCTAAAATATTGGTTTTTAGCATTTCAAGCTGCAATTTACCCCATCAATCGAATTCCTTATTCGGTCACCGGTAACAAATCTTATTTCTTTCAGCTCTTTAAACTGTCACCAAATTATTTATCCTTAAAAATATTTGGTTGTCTCTGTTACCCGTGGTTACGAACTTACACCTCTCACAAAGTTGAACCACGATCTCATCCCTGTGTGTTCGTTGGCTATTCAATCCCTCATCATGTATATCTCTGTCTTGATCTTTCCATACAAAAACTCTTCACCCTCGACTTGTGATTTTTGTGGAAAATACATTTCCCTTCCGTAATACAACTTCCAAACTTAAAGTCTATCCCCACTGCGTTTCCCTTTGACACTTGGTCATCCCAACCAACTCATGAACATTCTCAACCTTCCATTCCCATCTCTTATTTAGATGTCACTTCAACTCCTTCGTCATTAATTTCGGATCCTCACCATATATCCATGCCAGTCTCATCTATTCTCCCAATCGAGCAATGTCTTCTTTATCTCCTAGCCATCATCTAATTTGCGTGGAGAATCTTCTTATCGCATGTCTGACTATTTGAACCAGGACATTTCATCCTCGGGTACCTTCTCCATGCCTCAATCTCGGGATTCTTCCAACTCTTCACAGGTAAATGACTCTTCTCCTATATCTTCTCATTCTTCTCCTATCATTGTCGAACCTCACCCTTATAATACTAGGCTTCATAATAATATCACTAAGCTAAAACACATACTTGACCTTCACACCACCACCGTCGCTCCTACCACCAAACCTTCAACCTTCAAACAAGCCCAATAACATCAGGCATGGCGTCAAGCCATGAGTGATGAATACAACGCTTTACTTTCCAACCACACTTGGTCTCTTGTTCCCCGACCCCTACACAAAATGTTATTGGGTGCAAGTGGGTCTATAGGATTAAGAGACATCCTGATGGGTCAATAGCTCGTTGTAAAGCGCGTTTAGTGGCTTAAGGTTTTCATCAACGACTCGGAGTTGATTTCTCTGAAACCTACAGTCCTGTTGTCAAACCTACCACTGTTCGGTTATTACTTGCTCTTGTTGTGACTAACGGTTGGCCTCTTCTCCAACTAGATGTGAATATTGCGTTCTTGCATGGCTAATTATCTTATCAAGTGTTCATGGACCAGCCTCATGGCTTCAACAATATCGCCCTTCCCAATCATGTCTGCAGGTTGCGGAAGGCTATCTATAGGTTTCGACAAGCTCCTCGTGCTTGGTATCATGAACTTCGCAACTTTCTCCTATCTGAAGGCTTCATCAACTCTCACTCGGATACCTCTTTATTCATGTTGCACTCCATCACTTCAGCTCTTTTATCTATTGGTTTATGTTGATGATATCATCATCACTGACTCTGTTGCTCATGTGAATGCCTTTATTTTCACTTTTGTTGGGCGATTATCTCTTAAGGATCTTGGTACTCTTTCGTATTTTCTTGGGGTTGAAGCTCATTTTACCTCTAATGGTTTGTTTTTGTCTCAGAAGAAATATATCATAGATCTAATCCACTGAGTTAACATGGCTAATGCAAAGCCTGTCTCGATGCCTCTTGTTCCCTCTGAAGTTCTCAAACTATCTGATGGTTCCCCACCTGCTGATGCCACATTGTATTGCCAAGCTCTTGGTTCCTTACAATATCTCCCTCTGACACGTCCGAATGTTTATTTTGCCATCAATAAGTTGTCTCAGTTCATGCACTGTCCTTCAACACTTCATTGGTTCGTTGTTAAGCGTCTGCTCTTGTTGGGACTCTTGATTATGGATTAATGTTTCGCAAGAACTCTCATCGGACCCTTCATTAGGGGTGGGCACGGGACGGGATGGACCTCATCCTTATGCCATCTCGTTTGTTCGGGATCGGAACGAGATAGACCTCATCTAATCTCAAACGGGTTAGGGATGAACATGTACTAAATTTTGGATTGAATATTTAACATGCAACATTGAAAATTTTGGATTTACCAAACATACATTTCTAATAATAACTATATAACTTTAAGTCATTGATTATTATTTCCTCATTTCATTAGCTTTTACTCCGTTTTTTTAGAACCACTGTTGAATATAGCCATTTTGTGTACATTGCTAATGAAAATGATCAATGGGTTTGTAATTTTAAAACTATGAGAGCACACATTGTTGTTGTCAAGAGTTAGGAAGAGGGAAAAAAGAAGGGAGAGGGTTTGAGTTAGATTCATTATCTAGGTGAGTCATATGAAAGATTGTGAGAATAAAATATCCATGTCAATAAATGAAACAACAAATAAAATAGTCATGTCAACAAATAGTTTCATACTACATATTTCATACTAAATATAAAAAAAAATCGGTTCACGATGAGATGGGTGGGATCCCGCCCATCCCATCCCACTCTAAATCGGGACGGGACGGGATTAGGATGGAATTGATCAATCCCAATAGGACCCAAAAAATTTTGGGACGAGACGGGGATGAGATCGCGGGATGGGATGCCCACCCCTACCCTTCATGCCTTTGCATATGTTGATTGGGCAGGTGATCCTAACGATCGAACTTCATTACCTGCCTATGTCATTTCGTTGGTGCTAATCATGTATCTTGGAGCTCTAAAAAGCAAAAGATTGTTGCTCGTTTTTCCACCGAGGCCCAGTACCGAGTCATTGCTTCTACTGCAGCTGAAGTCAATTGAATAGTGAATCTTCTTCAGGAGATCTGAGTACCTATTTCTCATATTCCAGTTGATGATACATAAAAACTGTCACCTATCATGGCCAAACACATGGCTCAAATCATCATAAATGCTGGAGGGCCGTTACGAAGGCTTAAGTCATCATAAATATTGATGAATCGTTATGAAGTAGATGGATGGAATCACTTCCATCTCAATGAAGGAGGATACCGTTATAATAAACGTCATCTTCATTGCGCCAACTGAGCTTAAGTCATGGACACAACTGAATGTGGTCATCAGTTAACTCATTATATAAGGTAAATGAAAATGTATGACAAGGGGATCCAATACGGATTATTCTATCTGTACTATGCAACTTTAACTGAGTTTTGTTCAAATTTACTTCATTTTTTCAACAAAGTTACTGACTTAGGCATCGGAGTGCCTTTGGCCACCAAAAAGGTGGTTATTGACAGTCTAACAATTGTTTTACATGTCAAACTCGCAGAAATATGATTCTTGGACACATCAATTTGGTGCCGTTCGTGGGGAACAACGAGTTTACTTTTTTTTAAAAATGAACATTCTAAAAAATTTCGACTCCATGACCATTTTCAAAAGCTAAAAAAAAGTGCTGAAGAGCAATCACTGAGCACGAATTACAACCACGCAATCAATCTTTATATTTGCATCTGACAAGCTTTATTTGCGATTCGTTATATTTGCATCACTGAATATCAATGTACTCTGTTGTTGTGCTAACACACAGACCCACTTGGATCTTTTGCATGATTGAATTAGGTGTTATCCATCCAAGAAGAGAGAATAACATAGCATGCTTTCCAAAAAGGAGCAAAAGTTCAAAGCTCATAGTTGCTGCAAGGGTGATCAACATGGACTCACTACAAACACCATAACTGAAACGAGGATGAAAGGAGCTCGACAAAGAAGACGCCGAAGCCGTAGTAAGCGCGGTTGACAATGGAGGAGACGATGGTTCCATACAAGGCTGCCATGATTGAATGGAGAATACTCCAGCTTGTTTTTATATAGTCCGAACGAATTTACAAATGACTCACTACACCGAGCTCATAGAACTTGTCGAGAAAACTCCACTTTCTACAAATTCTACTCTAACCTTGAATACCATAAACGAAGCCTTGGAGTAGGATTTTGATCTAGAGTTCAAGAGATTTCTACTTGAACTCGGCAAACCTTATTGATGTTCCACATCATTTCGAAGAGAATCGGATCAACCGACTAGCCAACAAAATACAGGAAGTCAGCTCGGCACCATGGGAATTCCCAACTCAACGAGATTACTCAGAATAAGAACCTTCAACGAGCAACTCAACTTTGCAATCGACCATACCAAAAGACCAAAGTTGAAACCAACAACAATAGTGATAAAAATGGCATTCATGGAATAGGTGGCCAGGCGACAGAAGATGGTCAAACCTACAATGTGCCACAAATTCTTTGACTCCTTCCACCCAGATTATTTTCAACATTTATTTGTTGTTCTTGTTCCTCTAGTAAGGGCGTTCTCATTCTTTAATCTCCTCTACCACTCTTCATATGCAAATTTTAGAAGACACAATACACCACATTCTCGTGTATCAACCATACACTGATTCTTGCCTCCCTAGTAGAGATGGCAACAGGGCGGATTGGGGTAGGATTTGAGCAAATCCATCCCTGCCCCGTTACTGATCACGAATCCCAAAATTCGCCCCGTCAATCCGTTTAAAAGTATAGCTAAAAACCATACCCGCCCCGAACGGATTAGCGGATATCCGCCCCGCCCCGCCAATCCGTTAAAGGCTTTTGGTTTTGTTAGCGGGTTGCTGATTCCTCGCCCCGATCCGCCCCATTCTGCCAACTAATTTAAGTAATTTATATAGGCTAGGGGTATTTAAGTAATTTTTTTGGTTAAACGGATATCCGTGGGACGGATATAGTCAAATCCGTATCCATCCTGACAGCTCGGATATCCGTATCTGCCCCACTGTCATCCCTACTCCCCAGCAGCTGAGGAGAGCAAGCCAATCTGACATAAAGCGACATGAAGTGAGGGTCCGGTCTTCATCACAGACCACAAACCTTCCTCAATTACAGCCAACACAGATCGCAAGGCATCTTCGGCCAAACCGACATGGTTTCCATCTTCATCGCAGATCACGGGTCATCTTCAATTACATCACGGTCAGCAACGAGATCACCACCACCGCCGACAAGAGATCATCACCACCATTGACTGGCTCCAACCCCCGCACTTGAACCCGGCGATGCACGTCACCACAACGAAAATGAGAGCTAGCCACCAGGCATATCAAATCAACTGCTAGCTAGTAATTTGGTACTTGATCGTATATATCGTACAAGCAAAAAACATGTACGAAGTTCTAAAGTCGCTAGTGACAGGGCAGATCTATGCTTTGTGTATGGGGGGCAATTGCCCCCCTTAGTTTTTCAAAAAAATCCACCAAACTAGTCATATTTGAGATCTTGCCCCCCTTTTAAAATTATAAGTTGCCCCCTCCTATAGATAATAGTATACAAATTAACAGATACATTCACTTCACAAAAATCAGTGCACAAAATCACATAGCCTTCGCTAGTTCATCCCTCCGCCTTCTCAGTAGCACATGGCGATTTCAAATGAGATTGATTTTCTCCAATCCCTTCCAATCGCACAAGACGATTTCAACTGGACAATCATTACAAAAAATGAAGTCTAAAACGACACTTTCACGGCGGCGTTTCAAAGAAAGTGCCGGTAAAACATATTCAATAACGGCGTTTTGGATATAAAGCGCCGAAAAAGAACAAAAAAAACCTGCAGTCGATTCCCGCGAATTGAGTCTTAAGCAGTAACGACGTTTATATACGAAAGCACCGGTACAGAGACTAACAATACCGGCGTTTTGTTTTGGAAGCGCTGGTAAAGATATAACAATATCGGCGTTTAGTTCTTAAAGCGCCGGTAAAGATAAAAAATCCAAAACAAAATTGTGTTTTTGAAACGCTGTATTAGATGTACAAAATGCCTGTAAAGATGTAGCAATACCGGCGTTGTGTAAAGAAGCGCCGATAAAGAGCAAACAATACCGGCATTTTGTTTTAGAAGCACCGGTCAAGATCGAAAAAAAACCCACCAGCCCATCCCGCTAAAGGAAATAAAATTGTGTTTTAAAACGCCGTATTAGATCTAAGAAATGCTGGATTAGAGGGTCGACCCATTTATAATCTCCTCCCCTCCTATGCTCGCGACTTCCCTATTTCCTCCTTCGTATTTCCCTCTCCTGCGCTCGCGACTTCGCTCCTTCCTCCTTCCCTCTCGTTAGCGCTTCCAGTCCGCTCGTTCCCTCTTCCCTCCTTCCCTCTTCCCTCATTCGCTCTCGGTCTGACCGCTCTTCTCATCTCCTTGAAATCTCTGTTGAAATCTCTCAAACATTGTGGTGGTGGTACTCATTCAAGAACACTCGAATAGCAACCAAAGTGAAGAAACTCAAGGTACAATCGAATCTCTATTTGATGATTTCCAAATATAGGGTTTTGGTTTTTGATGAATCCCTCTTTTATAATATCTTTTGATTGTCTTTGTTGCTTTTCTTCATCATATGTATGTTCTATCACGCACAACTTCGATCATCCAAGGGAATTTTTTAAAGTCTATCATCTCTATCATTAATTGAATTAGCTCTCGTAAAGCATCTCTTTGTTCATCTACTATGTATATCTCCACTAGATATTGTAGCTGGGCCAGCAGGTTAGGACCACATGTCATGTAAGGTGAAACCTGAAAGTTGAAGCATCTATTTGGTGGGACAGAACCAGAGTGGGTATGGTTAGAAAAGTTTTCTAGGCATCAGATGTGGCATGACAAGTGGAATGGATCTGGCGCATAGAAGCCTGGTTACATCAGTTCACATGCCAACTTTTGTAAGGGAAAAACATCTCATATGTGACAATGTGGATAGATATCATCATATACTTTACCTTTTCTGCAGGACCCCATCTATTTCACTTCGTTTTCCCCTTAAAAGTATAGCTTATTAATTGTATTAACATGATAAGAGAATTTGAATTGTAAAACTTAGTTTATCAAGAAATATTATTATAAGACTGTAGTCCACTGTTCTTGTGGAAATAGGGAACAAGATAAACATATACCATAGATATAGCGAAATGTGAAGTTTGCTTACATCTTTGCTGCATTAAAACTTCATCTGACAGATTTAGCTTGATTCTGCTTTTATTTTTGTTATTGTCTTGCTTGTTTAAAATTTTCCTTTGTTGTGTATCTACTCTTAATAAAATTAGATGTATGGTATACTGGTTTGTTGTCTGCAGATGGCAAACCTATGTACTGAGGCCGCAATATATAATATATACTTCTTAGCAAATGTTATAATGTATTATTATTAATAATATTATTATTATGTTATGGCACTAGCTCACTTTTTGTGCATTATTCAGGTATGTGGCCAAAACCACCGACAAATGATAGGTCAGAGGAGTCTTCCCATAATATTGAGTCAAGTTCTTCTGGTATTTTTACTCACTCTAGACAATATAAGCTCCATTTTTCTTATAGAAATTGTACTTAAAATTTACAATTTTTAACATTAATAATTTCCTTTACATAGGTAGCACCAGGAATAGGAAAGCACGTGGACGAGCATTGGGACAGAAGGTAGCAAGTCTACCAAAAGGATCAAAACTGAGTCTGGAATTTGATGACAGACATCGTGTAATAGGAGAGCACAGGCCATTATGTGCGTCTCAACAAGGAATTGTCGTCCGAAACATGCAAATTACATCTATTGCTGCGCCGTCATGGAGAAAACTTGACAAAGATGTAAAGGCCAAAATGCTTGAATCGTTATTGGTACGTATATATCTTATCATTATAATATGTGTATATATATATATATCACATATGCTAGATTTGATCAAATTTGCTCTTTTATTCAGGAGAAGTTTGACATAGGGGATGATCCAAAAGTAAAGAAGTTGTTAATGAAGGAAATGGGAAAAAAGGGAGGGACTACCGATCTGAATTGAAGAAGGACTATTATGATACACATGAGATAGATGAGGAACGACTTCAAAATCGACCACCATTTGTAAAAGAAGAAGATTGGAAATGGTTGATAAAAGAACATTGGGGAACGCCAAAGGTTAAGGTACGTACCTAAACCTTAATATCACACTTAATCATAATATACTAGCCAAACCTTAATCCTTGATGACATAGTTTTTCGAATCCGTTTTTAATAAATTCAGGAATTGTGTGATAAAAATAAAGAAAGGCGTGACACACAACAAATGCTTCATCATGCAGGCAGAAAATCCTTTGCCATACTTGAGGATGAAGAGGTTAAGTACAAAATGTTTAAGATTTTCGATTTGAATATCAACTTAGTAAGAAACATAGTTACTCATTTGTGTACATTTTCTATTGTTGCCAGATGAAAGGGACAGGAGTTCGCCCATCTCGTATTAGGATGTTTGAGCTTGCTTATACAAGCAAATATGGATCATATTCAGATGTATCCACTCAAAGAAAGGCGGTCAGTATTATTTTCAATTTAAATTGTTGGTATCCATTACCATTTATATTTCATATTCACTAACTAAATGTGTCTCTAAATGTAGGAAGAGATACAAAATCTTATTGTGCAACAAGAGGAGAGATTAAACTCCTTAGATGATGACCACATTTTTACTCAAGTATTCGGGCCAGATAGACCTGGACGTGTACATTGTAGGGGACATGGGATCACGCCAACATCTGAAAACGGTACGAGTAGTCGCTTTGGATCTCAAGCTATAGAAGAAGCAAGGCGAGAAATTGAGATTGCAAGGAAAGATGTTGCGAAAGCAAAACAAGAGTTGGCAGACTACAAGATAGTGGCAAAACAAGAGTTGGCAGACTACAAGAAAGTGGCCAGTGATGAAATGAATAAAATGAAGGAGGATATGGCCATGATGATGCAAGCATTGAGGAGGCTAACTGATCAAAACAATGGTGGATCTGAGGCACATTAGAGGTGAGTTTTTTTAAAGTGATAATAACTAGGATGTGTTTTGTATGCCATCAGTGATAATAGTTGTTTCCTTATTTGATCATTGTCTACATGTTTGAAGTGGCTGCCGATGTGCTATACTTGGATGTATATATATCTGAATGTGGTATATGTTCTTTGGATTAGTCTTGTTGTTCTTTGGATTAGTTGTTTCCTTTTTTTGGATTAGTCTTATATGTTCTTTGTAACTGTTTTACCTATAAATATATGGGTTATGTTCATTGTGTTGCTATTTTATTTGTTATATTTTATGTGAAGTTTATGCTTCAATTGTTATATTTTTCTTACATGCTGGTTAATAACAATGCTTCTGAGAGCTCCCATCCAGAAGAAGGTAGTTTTCTTTTCATATCACCTTTATATGTGTTTGCTAATTGGTAGTTCAAGTATTGTTGTAAATGACATTTTAACCGAAGTTGTAATCTTTGTATGAAGATGAAGAAGGTAGCATTTCTCTGTGAGTGGTTGTGGTGGTACACATTCAATCAGCTAAGTTCTATCTGAAATCTCTTTTAGGCATTTTGTGGTTGGTTGAATTAATATGTTAATTGGGTTTCTTTGGTTTTATTTTGTTTTGTTTTGTTTTGTTTTGTTTTGTTTTGTTTTGTTTTGTTTTGTTTTGTTTTGTTGTTTCAAGTGTTGGTGCTCTTCAGACCTTGCGGGTGCCAAGAGAATCCATCATAAGGCAGTTGGGAGATGATGCTGCTCAGCTGATCAGAGATGGGCATGCAGAGAGTGTGTTTTCGAGGGTGGGTTTGCTTCAAAACTTCTGACTTATGTGTTGGTTTATTGATTTTTTATTTGTGAAATTGGTATTTTGTTGTATGGGTTTTTTATTTGTGATTGTGGCATTGACTGGATCAGTTTGAATCTTTTATTGTTTAAAGGGTTTTCATAATCTGATCCATATTGTGAATTGTTGAGGGACTTGCCCAATGATGTTAATGAAGCAGTGTTGACTTTGATGATTTTTGTGAGAAGGTAAAACAACAGATATCTAGAAAAACAGGGGAGTAAAGACTCTGTTTTAATGAAATTCTAGAATTTTGTATGGGCAAGGCAGTTCTCAATATTCCAGTGCATATTGCGGTGGATAGGTATCTGTGGTCTGTCAATTCTTTTAATTCATAAATGCATTATTAATACTGGACAGAGTGCTGCATTTGACAGGGTTGCAATACACATACTGGACTCGGTGTTCATATCGCTGTGTCAAGAGCGAAATCTTCAGTTCGCTGTGCTGGACAGAATACTGAGTTTTTTAGTGTTACTCCGACGATTTTTACATGCTGATTTGTGGCCCGGGTTGTTGTGTGGAGAGCGAATTCTGCAGTCCATTGTGCTGAATTTTTGCTGCGTGTTGTTGCTGCTCTGTTACGTGCTGGTTTGTGGTCAGGGTGCTTGTATACGGGAAAGATCGAGTGTTGGATTGGCGTGATGCGTTGGATCTTTGCAAGTTGGTAGGATGGTCATTGGCATTTAGAGTTTGTTATTGCAATTTGCATTTTGAACTTGCAATTTTATTTGCAAGTTCCAAGGAGTAATTTGCAAGATGCAAGTTTGTTTCTAGAGAGAATTGATGTTGACTGATGAATCAATCTTTATCAGCAATCTCTGCAGCTCCTACGGCAGTTTCAAGTTGACCATACAAGCTAGCTAGCATATAACTTAGTACAGTATGTATAAGGATGCACTGCCTATGTTGTAGGACTAAATATATGGTCGTTACCGTAGAAAATTATAGTGTGCTTTGAGTTTATTTGATACTAAAGGAGGTTTTAGTAGATGATATGAGATTAGAAAATTTACAGTCTGTTTTTTCCGTCCCAATGACAGGTTTTTATTTTTATTTTTATTGATTTTTTTTTCCAATATGTTAACATAACCGGCGCTTTCAAAGCGCCATTAAAAGGTAGGCTTTTTACAGATTTGTTAAGACAACCGGCGCTTTAAAAATGTCTTAAAAGATTGTAAAATATTGGTTTTTACATAACCGGCGCTTTAAAAGCGCCATTAAAAGTTATAAATACGGCGTTCCCAACCAAGAGGAAATGTAATATCCATTTATTTAGCGGCGCTAATTTAAGCTGTTACGGCGCTTTCAAGCGTCGCTTAATCTTTTGGCGGCACATACCTTTGTCGGCGCTTTTTAAAATGCCGTTAATGATCTAAACCGGCACATTTATAGTTTTACCGGCGCTTTCAGAAGCGTCGCTTAAAACAAATCTATTGTAGTGAATGATTGATTTCTTCCAATCGCATAAGACGAATTCGACAGAGATTGATTTACTCCAATCCCCTCCCAATCACACTAGACGATTTTGAAAAATATTGATTTCTCAATCTTTTGAAATTACATTTGGACTTCATTTGATGAAAAGTACATTAGAAATCACTTATGAATTGTCACAAGCAATGCAAAGAAAGGATCAAGATGTTTGAATGCCATGAGTTTGGTCAAAATAGCTAAGATACCCCTACAATTGATGCGAGATGATGGATGGAACAATTTGCTAGATGAAGTTTCATTATTTTGTAGCAAGCATGATATAGAAATGCCTAATCTTGATGAATTTTATGTTGCCCGGGGAGGATCACGCGTAATGTTGAAAATGTGACAAATATGCATCGTTATTGGGTTCAATTATTTAATGTTGTTATTGATTTGCAACTTCAAGAGCTGAACAACTGTTTAAATGAAGATAATACTGAGTCGCTTTTACGTCTTTCGTGCTTGAGCCCAAATGATTCCTTCTCAGATTTTGATAAGGAAAACTGATTTGTTTTGATCAGTTATATCCAAAAGATTTCTTAGAAATACAACTCGATGCTCTTGATAATCAGTTCGAGACATTTATCATTGATGTAAGGTTCAATAGAGAGTTCTTGGAGTTAACAGGAATTAGCAATCTTGCTGAGAAGATGATACAGACAAATAATGACATTTTGTAACCTTTGATCTATAGGCTTATTACTTTAGCCTTAATATTATCAGTTGCAACTACCTTAAGTATGTTTCTCTTCTTTTGTTTTAATCATATTTATCTATTTATTTTAATAATTCAATTATCTATTATTTAAATTTTTTTGCCCCTCTTTGTCTGCAATCCTAAATTCGCCCCTGGCTAGTGAGCGCCTACAAATTGAATCCAGCTCGGACCCTACAACAGAGCTTATGTTTTGATCTTGGTCGTCTTCAATTACATCCAATCCGACATGGAACGAGCATCTGATCCTCATTGCAGCTAAGCCGTTCAAGTCGTTCCTGGTCGTGAACATTGAGGACACATCCATGAGTCAATCGGTCAGACACACGTATCGAGCAGCGACTGACAGATGGACGATCGGACGAGCTGAGGTCGAGAAGATTCAACCTTACAGGAGATGACACTTGACCATTTGTAGGTCGTATACTCCACCAAAGGTGAACCTGTGGAGACGAAAGGGGGATACAAGTGGTATCAATTAATGGGCTGTTGAGAGTTGAGATTTCTCCATCACAAGTGGTATCAATTAATGGGCTGTTAAGCCCAAATTTGTCCAAGTAATGGGCTGTTATGCCAAAAGCTAGAAGCCATGCTCGAGGGACAGGGAGGAGACAATGGTTCAACCCTTGCTAGTGGTGTTATTGCAAACAGAGAAGTATCTCTCGGGCTACCAAGGATAAAGTACACTTGGATCCTTCAATGGGGAAGAAATCTATGCTCCAGTCGAGAGCTTGCTCCCACAAAATAGGCTCGCCTGCCCTCAAACTCGAATAGAAGCTAGCCCGTGGAGCACGAACAATAATGAATAATGAACCTGGAGAACGAGTCCGGAGGACGGGTCCGAATGAAAAATGAATTAGAAAACGAGTCTGGAGGACGGGTCCAAATGAAGAACGAATTTGGAGGACGAGTCCGAATTGAAAACGAATCCAAAAGGACGAGCTCGAATATAAGCGAACTCGAAAGATGGGCTCGAATGAAAAAACGATGAACCCGGCTAGAAGCTGGCCTAAATGGAGACGAACCCGACATGGAGACATATTCAACATGGACAGGGGATGAATCTGACAAAAATCAACAAATGACGAGTTTCCTTTCCAAAAATTAAGATCCACAGTGACAAAGCTCATCACAATTTGATAGAAAATCAACAAGCCGCCAGAATGAATGACGTACTCTACAGACCCAGTGATGATTGCAACAACTCTCCTACTAGCACGATGCATCACAAACAGCTCATGAACAAGAAGCAGTTCAGATCATTGGACCAATGAAGCTCGAGATTCCAAATCCACAACACGCAATAACCTAGACAACCCAAGTGTCTGGCTACGCTGCCACAGATCCTCGGGTAGGCTTGCTCATGGCCCAGATAAGTTACATGACCAAAATGCTGGAAAAAATCACCCAGGAACATATCCAGCCAGCTGACCTTGTTCAGACTCCTCCCCAACAAAACTCTGCCAACAGAACTCAAGGGAGTGATGAGGTCCCAACAGAACCCCAATAGGGAAACTTCGAGAGCAATGAATTCCTGAAGGCAAGACTCCACAATGAGACGGAATAGAACACTTGCAAAAATTTCGTTCAGAACAGGAGTCACTGATCCCAACATACTATACAAGTTAGCCAAACCATCATTCTCCGACACTCTTATGAAAATGATAATGCCAAAAAAGTTCACTCCGCCAAAGTCCGAAGTATATGATGGTACTACCGACCCAATTGATCACCTGAAGAAAACCATGGAGTCAATCTTATGCAGAATATTTCTGACTAGCCTCACCTCCACAATGATGAATTGGTTTAACAGCCTACCGCTGAGGTCGATAAAATCATTCCAAGCGCTAGCCAACGCTTTTATCACCAGACTCATCGAAAGCTAGTGGATGAGGAAAGGGCCACACTACCTCCTCCAAATCAAACAAAAGCCTGAGGAAACAATACGGGAATACGTCACTTGTTTCACCAACGAGCTGACGATCATCGATGGGTGTAGCGAGGACATAGCCGTTGTGACCTTCACTGTCAGACTGAAGAGAGACCCCTTCTTTGATGCCCTTAACCTGGAGCCTCCAAAAGGCATGACAGTCTTATTGACGAGACATCGAAATGGTAGAAGGATTAATTGAAACCAACAAGAACCCAAAAAACTACAATCAACATGATCTCAACATGAGAGAGTAACAAGCATGATGGAGAAGACATACAAACCATATACTAAAAGACGAAATCGAGCATTGGGTTCAGAAAGGGTGACTCGATGAGTTCATCAGAATGCCAGATAAATAGCTCAAATGGAAGGAGAAAACAGATAGCAACCCAGAGCGCTAATATACGCACTACACTACATAATCAGAGGAAGCAAAACGATCGACCTAACAGAAGAAGCAACTAGGAAAACTTCCCACTCATACTGATAGAGTACTGATGAAACTAGACAAGCCATCTTACAAATGCAGATAACATGGAGAAATCTGCATCAACCAACTAATGCGATTCAAAGACCCTATTGACTGATGCAAGCTTGACTCAAATCACCAACAACAAATGACTCAACCGAGCCTCGGTAGTTGACACCAAACATGAAGCTAGCATAAGCATGATTGGACAGTTTGGTGTCGACATAAGCATGATCAGATAGTCTGGTGTTAACGATGGAATGATTAGACTGTTTGATGACGACGCGAACATGATCGGACAAACCAACACTACTCAGCTACCAAACAAAAAGGCACCCTGAGTCTGCTAGCCACAAAAAAATCAATCTTCAATACGAGGAAAAACATCAAGCAAAAGGAAACAAAGCAAATCGCATTTCAAACCAGCGTAAATGCCTTAACAAGTCCAAGCTGGAGAGAGCATCCGGAAGGAAATATCAAAAAGTTTACAAATTCAGAATCCCCATTTTATGCATGGACGACAGAATAAATACGTCAAAAATTAGCCATGGGAGTACCTAGTAGTAAGAAATTGCAACAAAAATCGAATACATATAAACTTCTGGTTTGATCAACCATGAAGTAAAAGTTGGACACACAGTCAACTTAACATACAAACTTCGAATCGATCGAGACGTCGAGTTAATGAAGTAAAAGTTGGACACACAAAAACTTCAAGTCGACTGAGACGTCGAGTTAATGAAGTAAAAGTTGGACACACAGTCAACTTAACACAAAAACTTCGTGTCGATCGAGATGTCGAGTTAACGAAGTAAAAGTTGGACACACATTCAACTTAACACAAAAACTTCGAGTCGACTAAGACATTGAGTTAACAAAGTAAAAGTTGGACACACGGTCAACTTAACACAAAAACTTCGAATCGACTAAGACGTTGAGTTAACGAAGTAAAAGTTTGACACACATTCAACTTAACACAAAAACTTCGAGTCGACCGAGAAGTTGAGTTAACGAAGTAAAAGTTGGACACACAGTCAACTTCATACAAAAACTTCGAATCGACTGAGACGTCGAGTTAATGAAGTAAAAGTTGGACACAGTCAACTAAACACAAAAACTTTGAATCGACCGAGACATCGATTTAATGAAGTAAAAGTTGAACACACGAGTCGACTTAACACAAAAACTTCGAATCATCGAATCAACGAAATCAAAATTAAAGGAACAAATAAGCTTGATTCAAGAAACTACGGATCGAACAAGGCAAAAGTAAACTTTTTCTTCTCGCAGCGCATACAAAAAGGATGACGTTGACCCATCTCTAGAGAATGATGAGCCAAAGCGCGAAAGCAGCTATAAGGGAATTCAAACCAAAGACAACTACAACTGAACCAAAAGGTAAGTAATGTCAAAGTTCATTTCATTGATAATGCATTTATATTACATTCGAAAAATGAGATAAAGGAGTAGGAAATGAAACGGAGGCAACTACAGGATCATCTTGCACATCAAGCTGATCAAATGGATCCAGTACTGGTATTGAAGGCTTTTCCACTAATTGCCTGTACCGCTCATTTATCAACCTGTGTGCACCATCTTGCACATCAAGCTGAGTGAACCAGCAAAACTTTCCATCCAACTTGATACGGATCTTCTGAGTCAGGCTCAGTCCAACCAACCCTTGGATGAAGAACACGAGGATCCGAAAGCACTAAGGAACCACCCCTGACAGCTGGAAGGAATAAAGGAATAGCTGTAATAATTGAGAAATCGATTTTACCCTTCCGCCGAGATGCAACTGTAGTAGGAGTTGACTAGCAGCGATGGCGGGGGTAGAAGAATCCAGACAGACAGGAGAAGAAACTAAGAACCCGTCCGCTTTGTTGACGTCAATAGAAGGATAAGGAGGAGAGTGAACCTCGAAACTCTGACCACCACCACCATCTTTAGACTACTTCACCGCTAACTGAAGCATTTTATTGTTGATAGCCCGAAGATCATCATTAGACAACTCGGCTATGTTAGAAACACCACCGGCAGAAATAAACCGCTTTTCATTATTGTCCAACGAACAAGTAGTCTCCTTCTCGCTCCTCTCCAACACCAGTTCGACCCCGATGACTTGTTACACCGACGTCAAAGAATGAATAAAGAAAACCCTCGTCAACAAGTTAGTGGCCACGCAAGTGAGTCCACTAACTAGGGGGGAGTAGCTGATGATACATAAAATCATCACATGATCATGGCCAAACACGTGGCTCAAATCATCATAAATGTTGGAGGGCCGTTACGAAGGCTTAAGTCATCATAAATATTGATGAAGCATTACAAAGGAGATGGAGGAAATCACTCCCATTTCAATGATGGAGGAAACCGTTATAATAAATGTCCCCCTTCATTGTGCCAACCGAGTTTAAGTCACGCACACAACTAATAATGCGGTCATCAATTCACTCATTATATAAGGTAAAGGAAAAGGTATGACAACGGGATCCAATACGGATTATTCTATCTATAGTATGCAACTTTAACTGAGTTTTGTCCATATTTACTTTCTTGTTCCAACAAAGTTACTGACTTAAGCATCGGAGTGCCTTCGGCCACCAAAAAGGTAGTCCTTGGCAGTCTAACGATTGTTTTGCAGGTCAAACTCGCAGGAGGATGATTTTTGGACACATCACCAATCATCTATTATGACAATGTTAGTGCTACATATGTTTGTGAACCCAATGTTTCATTCCCGTATGTAGCACATCGCCATTGACTTCCACTTTGTGTTCTGATACCAATTTCTACCGAGGACTACCAACAAGAAGACTAAGAGAATCACAAATTTAGACAGAAGATAAAAAATAGAAGACATGAGAAAATAAAATATAAAAATCAGAAGTAAGCATAAGAAACTATAAACTAATGAAAATAAAACTAAAATTTCAAAAGACATTTCTTTGAACTGTTCAGGAGAACGGTGTCGATACTAGGCTTTAATCTAGTATAACGAGATGTTCTAAAAAGAATAGTTCTTAAAAAGTTTTGAAAGAAAGAGAAGATGAACAATGCATGCTTTTTTTAAGAAAATAGTAATTACATGAGAGAAACAGAAACTTACAGGAGATAAGAGAATTACAAGAAGAAGAAAGAAAAATTTCGGATACTAAAACTAAGGATACAAACTAGCTTTTATAGCCTTCATGGAATACAATAAAGGAGAATATAAGCTTCTCAAAGCTAGTGGAGAGTCAGTGGATGAGCTGGAAATTTTGTCCTTTGTAATCATGGAAGTGGAAACGAGATGTCTTTGTAGTTGGTGAGGTGTCTTTGCTTTTGGATTTTTGTAATAAGTGCAGGAACTATTGAAGATGCTGTCGGTTGGCTAGCCGAAAACAGATTTGTCTTGTAGTGATGCTGGTAGATGATTTTGTAATTTTGTGATAATTGTGTCGTGAATTATCATGATGACTCACAGGCACAATAATTGATTCAAGACTCATGGATGTGGTGAAAAGATGTCATAGCAATCATCTTCATTGAGAGGAACCGTTGGTTCATCTTCATCATTTGAGTCATCAGCATAGATTTTGGATATGGTTTCCAAAAGCTGTGTTTTTGTAAGTTTTCCTTGTAATTGCTTCTTGATAAACTGGCGAAGAAGCTTTGCTTCAGAAGGAACTTGTATTGGATTGACGAGGGGCTGAGCAGGAGGCAAATCCTTGCCTGAGAAGAATCTGGTAACAACTTCCTTTATAACATGAGAATGGTTGAATGCCATCCACCATTTGACTTTGTATTGGTGACAAAACCAAATAGGGGCTTGGGCCGATTGATTTGGAGCTGGAAGAGCTGTGATGACATAGTCCCAACAGCAGATCTAGGAGAGATTGAACTTAACAAAAAACCAAAATGGCAATACCTGTTGGGGTACTGGTATTGGCGGATTGAACTTTGATTTAAAAACTTGCCATCCTTCATTGACTGCAGGGGGCAAGGTATCTTGAAGAGGCCGAAATGATTTCACAAAGAATGTTGGAACCAGAGAGGAACAAAATTTTGTATGAACTTTTTGCAAAACAGAAAAAACCAAGAATGGGCACAATTTTGAGAAGAAAAAAAAGAAAGCTCTGGACCAAGTTTGCTTGTAATCCAGATAATTGTAAGATTGAGGAAGATAATTGACTGAAAACTTCTTATGGAAATGAGGATGTTGTTTCCAATCAGCTTCAAACAAAATCTTGAGAATTTGGCATTGGAATGAGAAATCTCCTTGGGATGAGAAGGGTCTCTGTGATGAGTGATCACAACAGAGTCAGTGTCTACAAGAATAAACTCATAAAATTCTTGGGTTTTGAGGATATCAAGCTCTTCAAACAGGGCATTGTATTAAAAAGAGTTCTTGCAATGGAATGAGGATCTTTTGTAAAAGAATAAAAGCATGGTTCAATCATAGTGATCGGTTCAAGACAGGCTTTTGTAAGGTAAGGATTTGTAGGTTGGATTTGGGGTTTTGGGAAACTTGTCATTGCAGAGTTTGATTCTTCTGCTGTTGACAATGGTTGGTAGGGATTTGTAAGAGATAAGGCATAAGAAAGAGGGGTTTTTTGGTGTGAAGTAGAAGGCTTCATAGCATAATGGGATTTGGTTTGAAGTTTTGGAGGAGGAGGTCTAGAGGATGAGGAAGATTGAGAACTCATCTTTGTAAAAATTCTCTTGTCAGGAAATCTGCAAGAGAGTTATCTGCTCCTTTTATATATTCAATTTCGAAATCAAAAGCCGACAAAAGACCTTGCCAGCGAGCGAAAATCTGTTTGGAAACAAGATTTAAAACATATTTTGTTAAAATTTCTTTGGCAGATTTGCAATCAATACGTAATAAAAACTTTTGATTATATAAATCATCTTGAAATTTCATGATGCACAAAACAATTGACAACACTTTTTTTTTAATGTAGAATAATTGATTTGGGCAGAATTCCTAATACCAGAATGGTATCGGACCAATTGTATTTGAATAGACTCTGAAAGACGTTGTTTGAGAATACCACCGTATCCCTGATTGGACGGATCAGTTTCTACAATCTTGAAGGCTTCAGGATTTGAGATCCCTAGACAAGGAAGACTCTTGACTTGGGATTTGACTTGACGGACTATTTGGGAATGGGCTTCAGTCCATGGGCTTGGGTTAGACTTAAGTCTTGTGAATAAAGGCTTAAGTAAAACTCTAAGATTTTTGTAGAAATCAGCTACATAATTTAAATAACCTAAATATCTTTGTAATTGATTTTTGTCTTTAATTTCATTCGGGAATTTATCAGAAAACTCTATTGCTCTAGAGATGGGTGTGATCATTCCATGATGAATCTTATGGCCAAGAAAACAGACATTTGTTTGAAAAAGATCAATTTTGGTCGGGGATAAAACCAAACCATTTTCTTTGATAAGTTTGTAAAATTGATACAAGTGTTTCCAATGGTCATCAATGGATGGGGAAAATATAAGAATATCATCGATAGACACAATTGAAAAATGCGAGAAGGGAGTGATAATATCATTCATGATATTCTGGAACTCACTTGGGGCATTTTTGAGACCGAAAGGCATAACATTCCATTCATAGTGTCCGAATGGAACATTGAATGTTGTTTTGTACCTATCATGGGGGTGAATCTGAATTTGCCAAAATCCAGATTTGAGGTCAAATTTTGAGAAAACTCTTGCAGAGTGAAGTCTTTTAATAAGATCTCTTTGATTGGGTATGGGATACCTAATCCATTGTAAAACCTTATTTAAGGGTTTGTAATTGATAACAAGGCGAGGAGATCCTCGTTCGAGTTCAGCAGCTTTTCTGACATAGAAAGTTGCACAACTCTAAGGGGATTTGGAAGAATGAATCAAGTTTTTGGAAAGTAAACCTTGTATTTCAGATTCACAAAATTCCATTAACTCAGAATTCATTTGTACAGGACGAGATTTTGTGGGGATTTGGGATTCACGAAAAGAAGAGTGGTATGGTAATTGAACCATATGATGCTTTCTATTCCAAAAAGCATTGGGAAGATCATAGCAGAGCTCAGAAGATAATTTTTCTTTAAAATGAATAATTTTAGATTGAATTTGTGAATCTTTGAGCTAATCATCAATGCGACGATAAGCTATTTCTTGTTTAAGAAAATTTTAAGTGTTGGCTTTTTTGAGAAATAAAATTGAGAAAGCAATTATCTGTTTTTAGAGAATGTATTTCAGCAATTTTAGTTTTGCATAAAAACTTAAAAAGAATCTCACTACCAAGAATATTGGTAGAAATACCAATATATGTAACATTAAATGGATAAATTGTAGTTAGGAAAGGAGTTCCCAAAATCATCTTTTGGCTCATGTCCCTTAACTAGCAAAAAATCTTGTTTAATACAGATCTTTTCTTGGCAAATGTGAGTACCAACAAGTTTATATTGAACTTGAAGTTTGCTGTGTGTAATAAATAATTGTTGAGAGGTTTATTTGTAAAATTGAGAGGGAATTAATCCTTCAGCAATACAGTTTAAATCAGCTCCTGAGTCAACAAGAGCAATGGTATTGATTTTGTGACTTTGATTAAGAACCAAAGTTACATTGATGTACCATTTATGATATGTAACTGTATTCATTTCGTTGAGAAATGCAGGAGTAGTTCCGGGATCATCAATCTTAGAAGATGAAGGAAGATCTTCGTTATGAGGAAATGTCTGGGGAATCTGACCAATTGTTGTTCTAGCCAAGTCTGACCTTGCTTGAGTTGGGCAATTTCTTTCTTCATAAGATTAACTTCAGCTTGAAGATCAGGAACAGAAACAGAATGCAAAGAAGGAGCTCTGAATCTATTAATGATTTCTTTATGATTGTAAAATGGATTTACAATTTCTTGAACGGGTTTTTGTGTGATTGTATTTTTAATATGAGTTAAATATTCAGTTTTGAGTTGAGGATCATCAGTTCGATCAACATAATCTAAAAGAATACTTGATTCTTTCATTTTTGAGAGCATATTGATGGATTGTAAAGCGTGCAAGTACAGGCCTGAGCACAATTATTGTGATCAGATTCCTCAAGATCAGAAGAGTCCGACTCATAACGCATTTGATAGACTTGAAGGTCATCAGAAGAGTTAGAATCAGATTCAAAATTAATTAAAATAGTTGTAAACATTTGTTTGATATCTTCAGAGGCTTCAAAGGCATGAATTTTTTGGGTTGTTCTACCGTTTTTAGCAAAATGGCCAGGTTTACTACATTTAAAGCAAATGGGCTTTTGGACCATTGGGCCTTTGTGCTTAGAAAACTGGTTGGGTTTATGGGTTCAATGTCTTTTAGGCTTTGAATAGTAATTATTGTATTGTTTTTGTTGTTTTGGGCCATAAGGCCTTTTTGATTTAAAATGTCGGGCTGGATGAGACCGATATTTTTGTTTTGAAGTTTTTGGGAAATGGTCTTTGATTGGCTCATACCCATACTGTTGACAAAAATATCCAAGTTCTTTAGAACCAGAAATATTTTGTCTTTTAAGTTGGGCTTTGACACGAAGATCATTGCATAGTTGTAAAGCAACTTCATTGATCTTGGCAATCAAATCACCAAATGTTAAGCGTTCAAATGGAATATCACCGTGATAATCAGCTTGTAGCTTATCTCTAACGGTATCTGCAAACACTGGTGGTAAACCAGAAAGAAATTTTCTTTTCCAAAAAGGATTGTTAGCTTCATTTTGGAGCATAACTTTCTTTAGGAACACATCTTTGTAAAATCTAAAATGACTGAGTGTTTTGCATCTAATGATCATAAGAAGATCTCTAGATTTGTTTTGAAAATTTGAAGGATCACCTATGAAATGCTTAAGTATGGTGAAAATTAATGTATTAACTACATCAGGAATGCCTTCGCCATTTTCAGTTTTGATAGGTTGACCATGAAAATCAGTTTTGATAGATTGAAAAATTCCTTGTTGTTCAGAAGGAGTGAGATAATTATCCCACCATCCTTTCAATTGCCCAGCAAATCCAGCAACAATAACACCAGCAATACTATGGTAGGATTTATGCTCACTACGATGAGCAGCAGCCATCATAACCATAGTTTGCATTAGTTCGATAATATTTTCTTATGTTAAACCGTCTATATTCCATTCATAAATATTTCCAGTAGAAAATGAACCGAAGGTGTGCATATACTTTTCTTCATACTGCATGTATGGATAAGTTGGTCTATGATAAAAATTCCTAGTATTTGGCAAAGGACCAGTATTCTGATTAGTTCTAGATGAACGTATTGGATTTGATTCAAATTGATCAAGAGTTTGAAGTCTATCCAATTCAGACATAATATATGGTTCATCTGGTGCATCAGATTCTGATTCAGCATGAGAAAGCGTATGAATTTGTTTTTTTTGAATATGAAGGATCTTTTAAGACTGGTGCAGTTTGGAGTTGTAAAGCTACGAGTCTTCTATTGATTTCATCAACAATTTGCGGAGGTGTTGAAATAACATCGTGATCAATTGTAGATGGTTTAAAAAAAGTGACAGGTTTTAAACTTGGTGAATTTGTTATAAGGGAGGATTCAGGAATAGGAGAATTAGTCAATTGCTGACCAATTTCATTAAGCAAGACATTAGTATAATTATTTTGCTCAATGATTTTGCTTATTCCTGTAGAATCAGAAAGAGATGAATAAAATTTTTAAAGGAGAGACTGTTATAGTCTGTCCTTGGGTTTGTATGTGAATTTTTTCTAAAGGTGGCAAAACAGATTCAACAACAGAGTTGTTTTATAGATTCCATGGTTTAGAAGCATTTCTGACAACATTAATTTTGGAAAGATAAATAGATTCATACCATTCAAGAAATGGTAAGTGATCCTTAATATCTCCACAAATTTGATAAAACATTTTTCCTAAACTATCCCTTTGAGTGGGAGTAGTTTGAACATAAAATGCTTTTCTTTTGTCAGAATTGTAATCTTGTGAAAATTCATCTTTTGCCTTTTGTTTGTTAAGGATGAATTCTTTTGAAAGAACATTAAGTTGAGCAGGATCACCCATCTCTGGTCGAGTTGGAGATCGTTCAGATTGATGATCTGAAGGAGGATTGTAAATTGGTTGAGGGATTTGAGGATGATCAGGATTAGATCTCAAATTTGCAAGATCTAAATGGGGAAGAACATCCCCAGTAGGAGTTCTTGGGATTTGGGTAGGAGCAGTTCTGAATGATGATTCAGATCTACGTCTTGATTGGAAATAGCTGTAACCTAGTTCATCGGGATTCGGAGAATTGTAACTCAATAGTTCCATCTTCAAGAGTTAGAACTTGGCTGAGTTGACTAGGAGAAGGCCTTTTAGGGTTTGATTGAACTTGCCAAGTTACGGGGAGAGTAACTTGATTCCAGTGTATTGTCTTTGGAACAATAACACTAGTTTTGTCCTTATTAGCCTGAAATATGATTGTATATCCTTTTTCAGACTCCATCAAAGCTTTCGGACTTAATTGTGTCTTTATAACTTTGTAGGTAATTTTGTAAATGAGAGCAAGGGGTTCAGATCCTGGTAACATGTCAAAACCAGAGGTCTGAATATTGAGGGTGAGTGTTTCAAGGACATTTGGATCCTTGAGAGACACAGAGAAGTTGGGGTAACAGTCAAAATAGACTGGACCCATGGCAGGGTGGATTCTGCTATTCTGAGTAGAGAATCATGAAATCGATTGTGCCGACAATCGCAAAGAGCAATAAGGGCACCGGTATCTAATCATGTCCTGGTAAGAGGTTTAATTCCTACCTGGATAAGACCGATATGGATGTACTTGTATTCATGATTTTGTTAAAATTGTAATGTTTTTGTAGAAAACAGTTGCTTGGATTCTAAAGATCCATTGAGAGGTATCGTTTGTTCAACGATATTAATCAGATCTTCAGATTTTTGAGAAAACAAATTTCTTGAAACTTCATAAATGTTTTGTAAAGAACTTCTGGAATGGACCATTTTTGTAAATTTTGTTCAACTTCTGGAATTCTACATTCCATTCTGTTTTGCAAATATGGATTTCTCTGGAATTCTACATCCCATAAGGACAATAACTTTCATTTTTTTTTTAACAGTGACGTCAAACAGGAACAGTGAACAGTGAAGAGTGATGTCAAACAGGAACATTGAACAGTGATGTCAAACAAGAACATGAACATTGATGTCAAACAGGAACAAAAACAATACTGTCAAACAGAAACAGTGAACAATGAACAGTGATGTCAAACGGGAACAAGAACAGTGATATCAACATGAGATTTCCACAATGTCTACGTCATACTAACACATGAAATCCAACAATTTCACAAATGTCCCCAAATCGTATAAATTTTGGGATTTCATCAAAACTGATTTCAATATAATAGTAAAATTGATTTCACCACAAGTCCCCATCAACATAATTCACAAATGTCCCCATCAAGTTCCCATCAACAGTAAAAAGTAAAACCGATATATATATTATATATATATATATTAGCTAAACACTACCTACAACAAATCCCTATCAACAACATGTCCCAATCAATAGAAAAAAAACAGTAAAAACCGATTTCACAAATTACAAGCCACGCCATTGAGAGAAACAATGAAGGGGATAGAGTTTTACTCACCTCTTTTTGCAAAAATCCCAAGATTTGAGCAAATTTCTTCCTTCAGTACCTCATTTTCTCCCATTTTGATTGTTTTTCTTCCATTTCTTCAAACTATGTTGTACAATGAAGAGAGAAACCAACTCCCCCTTCTCTTATTCTTTTAACCTTTATTTCCCTCTAACCAATACCCTAACCATTACTTTCATGAAAGCCCAAACCCAAGCCCAAGAAAATTGAATAAAACCCATCAAGATTAGGGTTTAACTAAAGTGTATGTGCACTCCTTTTTTTAGAGAGAGTATGGCTAACTAGTTTACTTAAGGCAAA
This sequence comes from Berberis vulgaris, assembly GCA_963556465.1. Classification (NCBI taxonomy): domain Eukaryota; kingdom Viridiplantae; phylum Streptophyta; class Magnoliopsida; order Ranunculales; family Berberidaceae; genus Berberis; species Berberis vulgaris. The sequence goes on along the minus strand of OY747128.1, from coordinate 15,824,913 downwards.
TGTCTTATTTTAGGGTTTCCAAATTTTTGGCTAAACGCACACACCTTATTCTATTTAGCAATGGCGAACAAAAAAATCTTTTTCCCAATAAATGAGATTACAATATATGCCACAACTAATAAATAAGAAATTTTTTATATTGATTTAATTAAGCGGGTATTACAATATATACAACTCAAAAGAATCTCGTCCCGAGATTCGGTAGAGGAGGATAAGTAGGTAATTAATCCTACAACAAACAAACTACATTCCGAATGAAACAACACTAGAGTCCAAATAATAAACTATTCCAGAATAGATCTTCACCCTCCTTAAGAAACCAACCACACATCACATGGACAAACAAATAGCTCATGCATATGCCCATAACTTCATGAAAACAATCACACAAAGATATATATGAAATTTATTAAATATTAAAAAAATTACGGGGTGCTACAATATATACAACTCAAAAGAATCTCGTCCCGAGATTCGCAAAAAGGGTTAACTAAAGATTCAGGAAAACAAACCGCTACAAGGAATAATGTCATCCATTATTGAGACTAAAATAAGTTATGATTAGCCCAGAATACATATGTCAAAGGAATCTCATCACGAGATTCATGAAGAAAAATAAACAATACTAAAAGTTCAAGGTTCACCCTTGTTACTTTGTCTCTAGACATTCACACTACTACTCTCCCATTTCCACATTCCGAGGATCACCTAGACTCTACCCCAGCCTAGGCTAACCAAATGCTCTGATACCAAACTGTTACGCCCCGATTTTAGTTTTTCCTAAAACTCGAGACGTGAAAATTCAATAACAACATAAACAATTAGTAGTAACAACTAAAACATGATTTAATTACTGAAACAAATTAAAACTCTAACCCGAAAAGATTGATGTTGCTAGCCCCACTAACAGTACTCCAGTAACGTTGCCAAAAAATCTCTAAACCTGAAAGGCTAATCGGCTACATTTTCAGAGGAATGCACCCAAGAAGCAAAAGCTCACTTGGGTCAGTAATAAAGCTGGTGTGAGAAATCTTCTTCTCAAAATCAATAAATCCACACGTGATAACATCAAACTAAACAAAACAATAACCAACCACACCAACAGGTAGTTCCTCAATGAGGCAAATGTGTCATCATCCTAATAAATAAATATGCATTTACTAGTACTTACGCTATAAAAGTTGACTATGGCAAGTCTGACCTGCAAAAATATGAGTGGACTTGCCATCCTGCATGAAAAGGTTAGAAACAACCGGATAAAATTTCTAAGTTATCAATTGTCATAATTTTAATTTATTTTCAAACAACGATACAATTCATAGTCATATTAGACTATTATTAAAATATCAACAAAACACATTTTCTACCTTTAGGAAGACATATAGTTCTCATTCAATGGTCGAATGAGCATTTAGTTTATTCCTTTAAGGTAATCATGCACATAAATAAAAAAAGAAATCTCGCCTCTTTTCTACAATCGCACTATCCTCCTTGTGCCGAACACATCTCACCCAAGTGTGCCTCCCTTGCCTTTGAAACCACTCGGAGCGTACATGTTCCAAGTGGGGTGCCACATCGAGGAGCATGTCATCTCACCCGACGTTCTATCCAGGGCAAACATTTCCTAACTCTACACATACAACTGAACTCACATGGAACGGTGCACCAATATGCAAGCAAGTTTGCATACCCATAATTCTATCAAACGTATACAAGCAAGTCTGTATACAAATCACAATTTTCACATTTTTTTTTCGGAGTTGTGGAAAAGAGCATAAAAAAATTTAACTAAAACTCAAAACTCTTTTATGGTGACACTTTGTCAACCATAAATAAATCAACCACAGTATCCACCATTCTTTTGGGGAAACAAATAATATTTCCATAAATAAATTTTCTATAACCCAACAGGGATCAAACTCATTCAATATAAGATTCATCTTCCTATGCGCATGAAGAATATCACACTTTCAATCATAGCTCTTTATTGAGCCCAGTTCAATCGATTAAATAACACCATTACTTAATAACATTGTTATTTATATAAAGGCCAACACATGTATATAAATGAAACCATACTAAAATTCTCATTATCATACATTACAACATATAGCAAGGGAGTTCAAAATGTTCACAACCACCAGTACAAAACTATTTTGTATGTCAAAAATAAACTTCCATTCAACCTATTATGAGCCCACGTACCAAGTCCCACTCACTACACCAATCCTTATAGAGTCAGTCTTCACACTATAGTGGAGGCACATAGAGAGTTGCCTCCACTGAACAAAAGTCATAGCCTTAGAAAATTTTAATAAAGCCTTAAAATTTATAATGGGCTATATATAGGGTCGTTACACCACATCAACATACCCAGAAATCAAGGAATTTACATAATACATCAAACAAACTTGATTGTTATACTAATAAAGCAAATAATATTATTATTTAAATCATTGTTGTGCACAAATATCTAAAACTCTATAAAAAAAAGAACTAATATTAAAATGTACACTGAGTAGTAGGCATAGCCACATATTCATATGATGTCATGCAAGCTATCCCCATAAGGCCAATAACTTTCATTTTTTTTTTTAACAGTGACGTCAAACAGGAACAGTGAACAGTGAAGAGTGATGTCAAACAGGAACAAGAACATTGAACAGTGATGTCAAACAAGAACATGAATAGTGATGTCAAACAGGAACAGGAACAGTAGTGTCAAACAGGAACAGTGATGTCAAACAGAAACAGGAACAGAAACAGTGATATCAACATGAGATTTCCACAATGTCTTCGTCATACTAACACATGAAATCTAACAATTTCACAAATGTCCCCAAATCGTATAAATTTTGAGATTTCATCAAAACTGATTCAATATAATAGTAAAATAGATTTCACCAAAAGTCCCCATCAACATAATTCACAAATGTCCCCATTAAGTTCCCATCAACAGTAAAAGTATAACCGATATAATATATATATATATATATTTTTTTTTAGCTAAACACTACCATCCACATGTCCCAATCAGTAGAAAAAAAAACAGTAAAAATTGATTTCACAAATTACAGGCCACACCATTGAGAGAACAATGAAGGGGATAGAGTTTTACTCACCTCTTTTTGCAAGAATCCCAAGATTTGAGCAAATTTTTTCCTTCAGTACCTCCCTTTCTCCCATTTTGATTGTTTTTCTTCCCTTTCTTCAAACTGTGTTGTA
>OY747128.1:15786066-15821488 GCA_963556465.1 Berberis vulgaris | reverse complement strand
GTCAGATGAAGACAGCGATTCGGACGATGAAGAGTCACCCGAAAACCCCAACCCATTCGCACTGTCGCTAATGTGAAACCCATTGCTACAAAACCCATGATCGAATCCCCTGCAAAATCCATGACCGAATCCCCGCAAAGCCTAAAAGTCCATATCCGCCATCACCACGAATGCCAAACCGACGAAGAGGGCATTGGAGAGTGATAAGGAGGACAAGGGTGAGAAGCATCAGAAGAAGAAGAAGGTTGCGGAAGAAGATGGTGGGCAGGTAGAGGAGACAGAGAAGAAGTCTGGGAGGTGTGGAGTGAGGAGGATGAGATTGTCATCTTGAAGGGTATGGCTAGTTTGGTAAGAAAGGGAAGAATCCGAGTGCTCGGTCGGATGAGTTGTTTGATACTATAAAGGATTCGTTGAGTACTGAGGTTACGAAGACCCAATTGGTCAATAAGATTCCAAAATTGAAGCACAAGTATCAGCTGAATGTGAGTAGGTCAAAGAATGGGGAGGACCCGGCTTTCTCCAAGTTGATTGATCAGAAGGCATATCAGTTGGGGAAGAAGATATGGGGCAACGCTGGTGCCAAGGATGCCAAGGATTGGGATGCTGGGAAGGGGATAAAGGTGGAAGGAAATTCCGGGGGAAGTAATTCTTTGATAGCTGGTGGGAATAAGAGCAATAGTCTGAAAAGTAGTAATGGGTTAACATCACCTAGGCCGAAGGCTTTGTCCCTCTCTGAGAATGTTGAGTTTAAAGGGGAGGAGGACCAGGATTTGTCTAGGTATCCGAGTTTGTATTCGGTGGCGAGAGATGGAAAGGAATTTGGGGACTTGCCATCTGCTGTGAAGGATCTTTTGTCGGAGAGGCACCTTAGTTTGCTATCTTCTTCTAAGAAGAATGCGTTGGAAGGGAAGTGGAAGAAGATGAGGGATGAAGAGGTTGACCTGTACTTTAGAAAGATGGATTTGGTCAGAGAAACAACAAATGAAGTGAAAGATGCAATCAATGCTCGATATAAGTGTTCGGCCTAGTAATTGATAGCTGGTGGGAGATGTCTACTTGAGGCTGTGCAGCTCAGGTTTTGGTTTAGTTATCTTTTTTTGTTTTCTCTCTGGTTTAACTAGGGACTTCCTATGTGCATTTGGTTTAACTAGGGACTTGCTATGTGCATTTTGTGGTCCTTACTTATATGGTTTATAGTGTTGGTTTTTTGCTTTCAACTTATCGTATGGGTTATTTCATTAATGAGTCATTGCTTTACTTCATTAGATTTTTGTTGTTTACTAGTCTTTATCTGCTTGGTCTTTACTTCAAACTTGTTGGTTGCTCAATTATATTGCAATTTACGGTAACTTGTGGATATTTTGTCCATCGTCCTAAGATAGTTCATATGTTTATGGAATATTGGTTGGCTCTTTAGATTACTCTTTTCAATGCTTAAAATTGGTACATTCTTTGTTTTTTGGAAATCAATAAATTGAGTTGTTATTCTTGATTCGTGTCACTCCTAATTCATTAGTACTTTTTAATGCATATAATCCTGAAATGCATAACAACTATACTCATTTGCTTCAAATCACGTCTGTTGGGTCAGGTTGAAGTTGGTGTGGTGAATGGAATTGGTGGAGACAATAATGGGTTTCGGGATAGGTTGGTTATTCAAAAACTGGTGAGGTGGTGGTTTTTATGGCTAAGAAGTTGAGTTTGTAGAGATAGAGGGGTGTAATTTTAGAATGAATGTAAGTCGAAGTGGTTGGACTGGTTGGTTTTCGTACAAAATGGAGATTGGCAGCTACATATTAGTTTCAGGGTCATATAGTTTGAAGTTGGTAATGATTGTTAATTTTTGATATCCACGAGTATGGCATTGAATCCCAAAATGGAGTAGGAATGGACTAGGCTGATATTTAGGAGATTTGATATATGTATACCATCTTCGTAGTAGTAGTTTGTAAGATTTGGTATCTTCTTTATACTATCGCAGTGGATGAGAAACCTCCAAATAGTGCTGTGAGAGATTTACCATTTTCATGGGTTATAATAAATATATTTTAGGCTTGTTTTTAATAACAAGAGAAACATTGTGAGCCTACAATTCATGGGAAGGATTTTCCCAAAGATTGACATACCTAGAAGCGGTTCCCTCCATTAATACCATAGGAGTGAGATTCATTCTGTTTATAACATCACCTACAACCCATATACTGAGGACGGTGGTACCAGAGTACTCATTTACCTTGTATAACAGGGGATCTAATTAAGTTAAGTTACCTTGAGGCTTGTGTTATTAAATCGGCGAATAATCGCCAAAAAATCAGAATTCGGGACTAGAACGATCTAGGTTGAGTTAAAATCGGCAGGGTTTCGCGGACTCGCTAAATCGGTGAGTCACTGCATAATCGGCCGAGTTGACTTGCCGATTTATCGTCTGTATAAGATTAAAAAAAAAAAACTAATCTTCGATTCTCATTTGTAGAGAAGAAGAACAACAAAAGAAGAAGAAGAACTGAAAGAAGAGGAACTAAAAAAGAAGAACTGAAGAAGAACACGAACTGATTTCGTGTTGATTTCGGAGCTAAACACGAACTGATTCCTCCCTCCTTCCAGGTAAGATCCTTCTTCTTTAGATCTCCTCTTCTTCTTCGTTCAGACCTGTTCTTCGATTTTTTTTCTTCTTTTGGCAAAGCAGGACACGAACTGTCCTCTTTTTTTTTCTTCTTCTTTCAGATCTGTTTTTTTTTCTTCTTTTTTGTTGATTTCAAACTGACTGATTTTTCAGATCTGTTGAAAAAAATAAAAAATCATCGAACTGATTCATAAACATTATTAGATTTTGAGCAATTGTATAAGCATGCATCCTGAAAAAGAAAATAGGGAAGATTGAGGAATGATTGCTAATACCAACCAATAACACTGCATTAACAATGGTAGGAATGCTAAACAGTTCAGTATTCAAAAAGCTGCTGAATCAGATAAATAAACACTTGATTAGTGTGGTATCATTGTTGGATAGATTTGGTTGATTTCCTATTTCATTTCATTTCATTTCATTTCAAAAAGCTGCTGATTGTAGGTAGGTTCCTAATATCAACGGTGGGTTTGGAAGTATTTAGATTGGTTAAATAGAGGTTTTGGTGTATGATTGAATGAACCTGATGGTGCAAGCTTTAATTTGCACTGTAGATCACAATCTGAAAAAGTTCCCTGTTTCATCAAAAAGGTTTTGGTGTATATGACTATGGTTAAATTTTAAAAACATATGATTTAAAAAAATACCGATTAAATCCAATTATTCTCGATTATTCCTGATTAATCGTAATTTGGTCCTGACCGCGAAGCGATTAACTACCCAGCCTGAGGATGCACAATCTTGTTACGAATTAGTGATAAAAATATATTTGCTTAAACATGCTTTTTCTGCACCCATCACTCCTTTAATGCTTTTAATGTTGACATTGAAGCCATTATGTTAACTATATGAAGGGACAATTATCAATTATTGAAGCTAAAAATAGGTACCTTCACTGCTCCATCGTTATCAAGCTCCACACGAACACTCTGCAAATTCAACCTCTTAGTGTTAGGTATACGACCTGTAACCAAAGAACGTTTCTGATCAGAATATATCACCATATAATTCGAGCTGATAAAAGTTTATTGTTCATTAGACAACGAGAAGTTCATAAAATTCGATAGGGGATAAGTTAACTCCAACATGATCAACCCTTGTTATAATAAATGAGTTGAACATTACCAGTGGCAAATAGCACAACATTAGCCATTAGGTCTTCTCCATGGTCTGTGCGAACTTTAGGAGTTTGCTAGGGAGCGATTTTCTGCATCTCTAGGATGATGGATGGTGGTGGACCGGCCTTGCGTGGGCCTCACTCTCTGGGCCTCGCTCTCTAGAATCAGGGGCGAACTTTAATGTCATCCCCCGTTTTAATCAACTAAATCAAAATAGAAAAGTCAGCATCAAATTGTTTAAGACCAAGTATATCACTAGGAGAAAAATACATTTAAAAAAAAAAGACAGGTATAAGCTAAAGTGCGGACAAGATTTTTTATTTTTTTTGGAAGGCGAGCTGGTTTTTTAAGGATCCCATAACCTATCAACAGGGTGACCTATAGGTCAACACCCATTAGAAAGTAACCATGCCGCAGGTGGGATTCGAAGCTAGGACGTGGGGGACAAACCCACACAGCCCTAACCACTAGGCCGTAACACCATTGGCGGTGCGGACAAGATTTTGTAATGCACATGAACCTACCTCTGTCAAAGTAGCCCCTGGATGCAACTTTATTCCCCTGCCTTCCAAAATTTTGGCTGCTGTCTCCCTCATTCATCATCAAAACCTCTGCCAAAAAGTTATTCAAGTATGGTGAAACAAGCAATATCATTGAGTGCAGAAATTGAGAGGAAAATAGATTATCACTGATTATAGTACAGTGTGGTTAAATTTAGATATGCTGTCATGTTCTACTCGTGCCAAATTAAGTTCCTAAAATATAGCTCATTAGGGTCGTGTTTGGTTCAAAAGAAAAGTTTCCCATGAAAATTAGCCAAAAGGAGAGGAGAGAAAGGGAAGAAAGAATGGAGAGCATGAATCAGAATATATCACCATATAATTCGACCTGATAAAAGTTTATTGTTCATTAGACAACGAGAAGTTCATAAAATTCGATAGGGGATAAGTTAACTCCAACATGATCAACCTTGTTATAATAAATGAGTTGAACATTACCAGTGGCAAATAGCACAACATTAGCCATTAGGTCTTCTCCATGGTCTGTGCGAACTTTAGGAGTTTGCTAGGGAGTGATTTTCTGCATCTCTAGGATGATGGATGGTGGTGGGCCGGCCTTGCGTGGGCCTCACTCTCTGGCCTCGCTCTCTAGAATCAGGGTGAACTTTAATGTCATCCCCCGTTTTAATCAACTAAATCAAAATAGAAAAGTCAGCATCAAATTGTTTAAGACCAAGTATATCACTAGGAGAAAAATACATTTTAAAAAAAAAGACAGGTATAAGCTAAAGCGCGGACAAGATTTTTTATTTTTTTTGGAAGGTGAGCTGGGTTTTTTAAGGATCCATAACCTATCAACTAGGTTGACCTATAGGTCAACACCCATTAGAAAGTAACCATGCCGCAGGTGAGATTCGAAGCTAGGACGTGGGGGACAAACCCACACAGCCCTAACCACTAGGCCATAACACCATTGGCGGTGCGGACAAGATTTTGTAATGCACATGAACCTACCTCTGTCAAAGTAGCCCCTGGATGCAACTTTATTCCCTGCCTTCCAAAATTTTGGCTGCTGTCTCCCTCATTCATCATCAAAACCTCTGCCAAAAAGTTATTCAAGTATGGTGAAACAAGCAATATCATTGAGTGCAGAAATTGAGAGGAAAATAGATTATCACTGATTATAGTACAGTGTGGTTAAATTTAGATATGCTGTCATGTTCTACTCGTGCCAAATTAAGTTCCTAAAATATAGCTCATTAGGGTCGTGTTTGGTTCAAAAGAAAAGTTTCCCAAGAAAATTAGCCAAAAGGAGAGGAGAGAAAGGGAAGAAAGAATGGAGAGCATGAATTTGATGATGTTCTTTATCCTCAGCTTTTTACGAGCAAAGTTAATTCTCCCAAGACATGTGTCATCTTCATGTAAGGTGGAGACATATGGTTCATCCTTGTTAGGCCTATACAAAAAATAACAAATAAATAGACTATGCAACCTGTTCCACGACCTTATTAATTACATAGTTACTTGTCGTTCTCATGAACTATAATACACTTAGGGTGTGTTTGGTTGCACCCATTCCTTGGGAATAAGAATCCTATTCCCACTTGAAATAACATTTTTTAGGTGGTTGTTTAGGGTTTTACTCAAAGGCATAGGATGTTAGCACGTGCCTCATATTCCCATCTTGATGGGAATCAGACGCCTCCGATCTCTTAAGAAAACTTTGGCGATACTAAAAATTCTCTTGCCTCTCTCAAACTCTCTTCTCATCGGTGAAACTCTCTCCATCCTCAGTACTAGCTCTCTCCATTCAAGCTTCATTTGAAGCCCTCTCTTCAGATTCCATTCAAAGCTCTCTCCATTCTCAGATCTAGCTCTCTCCATTCAAGCTCCATTTGAATCTCTCTGTGCAGATTCCATTCGAAGCTCTCTCCATCCTCAGATTTAGCTCTCTCCTCATCTCCTCCACCAGGTACCTCTCTCACTTCTTCTCCTCGTTATTTCTCGATCTCTACTAATCTCTATCATAGAATGTTCCCTAGTCTCTATCATAGAACGTCTACACTGTAAAGCAGCAGATAAAGTGATGGTTTTTGGGTTTCGATTCATATGTTTTGTTATTGGCGTTTATTCGATCAATGTGTAAACTTGTTGATCTGACTAATCTGTTTGATTTGGATTTATTTACTGGTAAGGCAATAGAAGCATATTTAGTTTGTTTCATAGATCGATTGGGTTGTTCGATTTGAATTAGTTGCCCTCAGAATACTATGTTATTGTTACCTATTTTACTATGTTGTTGGGACTGGAAACTTCATTGCCAATGCAACCATATGAATTATCAAAGGAAATCATAAGAAAAAAAATGAAATGATTGGGTGCAAAGAGGAAGAGAGAGTTTTAAACTGTAAATAGTCCAGATATGAGCACAGCGCTACTCAACTGTAAATGTTAGATGGACTGGACTGTTCCTAAAGATAGATTGCCAAATTTGAAACATTCTTACAAAACTTCAAAAGATCCTAGAAATTTCATGTTCCCTTTTTACCCAAATCTTAATTTCATCATGCTTTTTGTATAAGTTGAGGAAGACTTGCAGAATTTAAAGCAAGTATTGGTTTCATACTTGAACTAGGACAAGGTTGCTATGCAAGTATTAACTCTTTGATGTTAGTAGATGATTCTCAATTTAGCTTAGTCATATTTTGGACTGACACTAGTTGGGTGGTTTTATGCTTGGGGTTATTCTCATTCCTTCAGCAAATTGCTTCAATCTGGCTATTAAGCAATATGGTCTTTGTGGAATGGTAAGTGTTCAATATTCTAATCATCACTCATTCTCATGTTTATTTAGGATTTGGTCTGGTATCATAAATTACATGAGCTTACTCCATACATGAAGTGCTCTATTTGATTTAAGCTTTGGGTGGATGCTATATGAATGCAACTATTACTTCATCTTTTATTGACTGGGTGGAGAACTTAATTGCTGCCAGAAGGGGGCAGCCTCACCAATTTTTCTGCTTTTTTGGAAGATGGACTTGGGAAACACTGCTCCATGCTTTTGTTTGGCTGGTATGGTGTAAAAGAAACAATAGGGTCTTTAGGTTGTCCAAAAGTCTAGATAGATAGATATTAAAGTAACTTTGTGGTTATGGGGTGTTAATAAGTAAAGAGAGATTAGATTAAGTACTCACTTGTACTTAACAAACATATTGTCCACTGAGCAATACCTTTTATCTTCTTACATAATATATTACTTTGTTTTTTTTTATCACTGCACAGGCTGTTTGTCAATCATTCTGCATCAAACAGTTATAACCTGTGATATCAGATGTTCTGGTGTAATTTTTATCTACTAAAACTGGGTGATTATGGATGTGAATATCTACTAAATTTCGTTTTGCGTCTCAGGTTGAAAACCCTAATCTCAAACTGTCCTTATTAATGCATAGGCTGTTAATGCTTCTATCTCCTGCCTCAGAGGTTGTTTACATGGTTGGACCCCTTCAGAGAGCTTATGCAAGGTTGTGGGCGTCATGGTGGTTAAGATAATATGCGCTCGTTCAGTTGTTGGTGATGTTAAAAAAATCAAATGCAGACTTACATTTGATTTACCAATTAAACCAATGTGACCTTGACATGCTAGTCTCGTTGCTGCGATAATGCGACGCAGCACAAGCAACAATAGCTAGTGGGTTGGAAGCGGAACTCCTCTTCTTCTCCTTGTACTCATTCCCAAACTGAATGGGGTTGCTTGTGTTAATCAAACAAAAACAAGCATAAAACACTAGTAGTAGTATTTGAAAATACAGAATTGGGTCAATTAAATTGACTGAATTACCCAATTGAGAGAAATTCGCAGTGGTGAAAGCTCATGTTTGTAGACAATGGCGATGGATCATCATTGTCATCTTCTTCTTACTCACAATTCTTGACAATGGGTTTGGTGTTTTGGGGTGGTGTGAGATGTGTGAATCGAAAGTAGCTAAAATTATAAATGGCATGGTTATGGTATTTCATAATCTTGTATTGGCAATGGTTCATCTTGCCAATGCCAAAAACGTAACTATGTTTTGATATGGAATGCTTTTCTCATTATTTTGCATCAGAGAATGAGGAAGAAGATGCATATAAGTGTCTTTGCATTAAATTCAAGCCAAGTGCACATTGTAGTCTTTGCCATGCAATTTTTTATGTGAAGTTTTTTTTTTTTTTTTACAAAAAAGTTGGGTTTTCGAAAAAAGAAAAAAAAAACATATATAATAGGTTATGGAGATCCAAACATTCACATGATTAGTTTTATGATATATATTTTAAATAAAAGATTTTCATGATTAGTTTTAGGCAACCAAACATTCACAATAGGAATTGAAATCCAATTTTCATGGACAACCAAACATCAAAGTTAGGTGTGTTTTGTTGGATAACATCCTATTCCATGAGAATCTTTACATTTAAAGCTAAATTGAGATAACACTCATCATCCACCATTTAATTTTGTGATCAATGAGAGAATGACAGTCTCATTTATGAACATGAAAATCACACTCTTTGCTTTCCAAAAACATATCATTCCCATGTTCGTTGGACTTCTATTCTCACAATTGATCACAAAATTTAATGGTAAATTGGTGACTGAATATCAAATTAGCTTAGATATACGTGATCCCCTACTGAATTTTCATGAAATAAGATTTCATGCAACCAAACACACCCTTAGTCTCCTCATCCTTATATGGTTATATACCCTATTTATAAGGGGGATGTTTAAATATTTATTTAGTCCATCATTTTTATGTTAGTAATGTTCCATTATTTTGTACTAAGTATCTATAGTAATGTATGTGAGTATATGACACCAAATAAATTCCAGGAATCAAAATCAAAGCATTGTATCTGCAAATATGACCCAACTTTTGATAAATCATAGCGTCTGTGGAAGATTTTTTGGGTAGAAAGGGTCAATAGTAATTCCCATTCCCTGCCATATTGATGCAAATTCAACAGTACACCGAGGACATGAATCAACCCAAAGGTTAAATCGCTTTTTCTAAATGTCGAGGGAGTGGGCGAGGAAATGGACGAGGGAGGGGGCGTGACCCTTCATCACCCTTGAGATGCATGCTGACGCTGATCTCGAGGAAAATGAGTGGTAACACTCCCCCTCGCCCATTTCCTCACCCACTCCCTCGACGCCTAGAAGGGCTCGAGGTGAAATAGAGAGAATCATATCAAGATATTAGATGCTGAAATCGTAAATTACCCTCCTTTTAGTATCACTCACTACTCGTTTAGGCAATTCTTCCAAACTCAGCATTGTCGGTCAGACGTAATACCTAACTCCTATAAGACAGGGTACACAAAAGATGTGGATAGAGAGCCACAAAAGTTCTTGAAAAACAATAACTTTCTCAAGCAAAATGTGATACTACGAACAAGAGTGAATCAAAGCAACCACAATCTATTCTCTCACCAAATAACTTACAAGGGTCCTTTAAAAAGAATGCAACTACATTAGGTTTACAGATTCAAGTTGATTAATTTCGTTGGGAGTTAGTTGATTGCAGCCTATAAAAATTTGGAGGATATTTTCCATTTTAAACAAGGAAAACTTGATTCCACTGAACAAGGAAAAACCAGACTAAAATTTGATAAATTTTTTTTTCCCAATGCAAGTTTATTTCTAACAAACAACATTAAAAACGAAAGAATACAATGTCTTCCAAAAAACATTAAAGAAATTATTCTGCACCAATCATCGCCTTCCCAATCACAAACAAACAACATGCCTTTGAAGCCCCTGAACCCATTGGAGGATCCACCTTTGACAAGGGCGAGAAGCAACAGAAGAAGAAGAAGAAGAAAAAAGTAGCGGAGGTGAAGGAAGAAGATGGTGGGCAGATAGAGGAGACAGAGAAGAAGTCTGGTGTGAATAGGGATGACAACAGGGCGGATTTGAGCAAATCCATCCCCGATCCGTCAGAAAAAGCGGAGCCCCAAATTCGCCCCACCAATCCGTTTACAATTTTAATTAAAAATCGTAACCGCCCCGTGCGGATTGGCGGATATCTGGCCCGCCCCGCCAATCCGTTTACGGTTTGCGGTTCTGTTATTGGATTGCCGGTTCCCCGCCCCGATCCGCTATTTGGGTCTGCTGTTCATTATAATTTGGGTCTGCTGTTTATATTTGGGCCTACTGTTTATGAAAGTTGTTTAAACATTTAAAGCAACACATTAAGAAAGCTGCTGTTTATGAAATAAACTAATCCATACAAACATAAGCACTATGAGAGATAGTATAATCACACATAAGTTGATTAGTATAATAATTAACTAAAAGTGATGATGTCTAATTAACCTACATCCATACAAACAAAAGAGATATGCTAATCAGAGATAGTATCATCACATTCCACCACCAACACATATAACACTATCAAGCCGTAAGCAGCACATTCAAAATCAAAGCATCAAATTATAATAAAAACCTGCTGTTTATGAAAGCACATTATAATAAACATAAACATTGCTTGCCACTGTTATAAAAGCAACACATTATAATAAACAACACATTATAAACCTGCCACTGTGCCACAAACACAAGACCAACACATAATAAACCTGTCACTGTGCCACAAACACAAGACCTGCACATAATCTTGGACAAAACCTGATAATAAACACAAAACATGAACCTGTTAAATAAACATGATAATAAACCTGATAATAGCTTTAAACAACCTTAAATGTATACAACATTAAACAACCTAGACTTAAACAATCAGAATTGCACACAACAATAACAATCCAAAATAAGAGCAGACAAAACCCAATCCCAATACACTCAAAACCTGAAGTTCAAGTCTTAAAACCTACACATTAACCCAAGAAAATAACAAAAACCATAAGACATTTGTTCTTTTGTTGTTGCAAGAACTTAGCCAACCTAAAATAAATATAAAATATTTCTAAGTTAGTTTCTTAAAAAAAAGGCATATGAAGACAAGTAGAAAATATGGCATTGTTTTACATTACCTCCATCAAGTCGTTGAAATAAAAAACATTAAAAACTTTTGGATCATGCAATCAACATGCAACTTTGTTCCTACAAATAAAATAATCCATTTTAGCAAAGCCTAAGATATCATTAGTTCGTTATAGACTTATTTAAATACTTATTTACCTCTAGAGGATCTGCATCATCTTCAAAAGTTGACCTCCGATATGGTGATGTTAAAGTTTCATTTGTCATAAGATAAAAAAACTAAGTTATTTACTCAAAAAAATAAGCAAACATAAAACAAATAAGAAAGATATTCACAACTAGACATTTTATTACCTTTAATATCAGCCCATAACCAGTTTTGGGCACACATCAAAGCTTCTAATGTCTTTGGATGAAGTTGATTGCGATGTGGGCTAACAAATCTGCCACCCGAACTAAATGTAGACTCCGAAGCAACTGTAGAGTCTGGAACTGCTAAAATGTTTCTAGCAACTCGATTCAAGGTCGGATATTTGCTTCCATTAGTCTTCCACCAATTCAGAATGTCAAAATTTTGTTCCGGAGGAATAACATCATCAGCCAAATAGTAATCCAACTCCGACTTGACGGTACTACTAGGTGCACCCCCAGAGCTCCGCATAGAATCCACAAAATAATCACCAAGAACATCATTAACAGGTAGAGATTGTAGTTGACTAACATATGCCTGAGCTTGACTAACCCTTGAAGAACTAGAACTTGCCCCAGACCCTGTGCTCATATATTCACTTAGCAAGTCAAAACATAAGTTCTGAACTCTGTGGATTTTTTCTTCTACATCATCCTGATCATAGAGTTTGGGAAACAAATACCCAATCAACTTCATTTGAATCGAGGATCCAAAATAGTTGCCACAACCATTATCCCATGAATTGCAGTCCAATACTTGTCAAAAATTTCAACCATGTTTGACGCCATATCTCTTACCATTGGATAATTAGAGTCACACCACTGATCTAATGACTTTTTAATCGAACAAATCGTAGGGAAAAAGAGGTTGGCAGCAGGATACATGGTTCCAGAAAATAATTCGGTTGCATTGTAAAACAATTTCAACTTCTCACATATATCAGATGCAAGCAACCAATCTTCATCACGTGGCAACCATTTATATTGTGAATCTCGTTGCTTCAACCTAGGAAAAACATCCTTGAAAATCAAGGCAGTCTCAAACATCAAATAAGTGGAATTCCAAGGTGTTTTGCAATCTAAAGCCAACTTCTTACCACAACCAGTGTTCAACTGTCTAGCTGCTTCCATAAATTTTTCTTCCCTTTTTGCGTGGCTGTCCAATAAGCAACACTATTTCGAATTCTTTCAACATCATCACCTATAAAATCAAGGCAGTCTCAAACATCTCATGTGAAATAAATCACCCCCTAACATCATGGTGCCTTAATTAAGTCTCCTTAACAAAAAAGTGACCATGCTATCATTAGTTGAACAATTATCCACAGTTAATGCAGATACCTTACGGTCTAAATTCCAATCCATCAATGCATTAGAAATAACTTCAGCATATGAGGGCATGACACATAAATGAACCTAACAATAAATATGCAATAATGTAGAACTATTAATTAATAACATTTATGATTTAACACACAATTATATTAGTAAATGTAAATAGAAAGGATATATGTTTACCTTATAATACGACTTTGCAATGCCCAATTGTCATCAATGAAATGCACTGTGACGGCCATAAACCCCCTCTTTTGATTACTCGCAGTCCACATATCAGTAGTAATTGCAACCCTACTTTTGTTCATCTCCAGCAATTTCATTGTTTTCACCATTTCATGATCATAAA
Organism: Berberis vulgaris; assembly: GCA_963556465.1. Taxonomy (NCBI): domain Eukaryota; kingdom Viridiplantae; phylum Streptophyta; class Magnoliopsida; order Ranunculales; family Berberidaceae; genus Berberis; species Berberis vulgaris. The sequence continues at coordinate 15,808,383 of OY747128.1, read as the reverse complement.
TTTCGAAATATCACTTTTTACGATATTTCTAGACACTACCTTGAATTGTGGTTGGATAACACCCATCAACATTCTAAAACTATAGTGCTCAACCATTGCAAGAGGGTACTCATGCAAAATAAATGCTTTTGCAAGAGCCTCTCTTGCAAGCTCTTGGTCGAAGCTAGAAACAGTAACAACAATTGACCAAGTCGAATTGAAAGTACTCAATATAGATTGTCGAATGTCAACTTGACCACCCTTCTTCCTTAGACATATTTTAATATGTTCATTTAAATGACTTGTGCCATTCCTAGTCTCCCCTCCAAGCAAAGCACCACAATAATTGCATTTAGCTTTTTCTTCACCGTTTATGGTTATCAAAGTAAAGTGATTCCATGTTGAAGATGTTAACTTTCTTTTTCTTACTTTTGGGGGTAATGGTGGTACATGAACGATATTATTAACATCGGTGGGAGGAGTGGGATTTGATTGTACCTCGAGTGATTGTAAATTATTCGCAATCATGGGTGTTGGATGAACGCCACTATCACCAATAGAATGCTGAGATTCACATGTTCTGGGACTCTCTTCTGCCATGTTCTACACATCAAGAAAACAAAATAAATCATAAGAGATTATTTCCAAAAGAAAATACAAAAAAAAAAATCAAATAAACAAAGTCATACACAAAGCAATGAGACTGAAGGTTCCATGCTGGAGATGTCAGATGTTAATGGTTGTCAGGCTAAACATGCTAGTTAATTAAACAAGAAAAAACGAGTTAGAGAAATCTCGAACAAAAATCAGATCCTAAAATTGATAAAAACTTTCATATCACACCACCATATATGTAGCAAAATACTCATATCATCGTAAAAAATTGATAGTCTAATTCTCATATTTTCTTCAAGTGTGTTTTTGCAAGCCAATTATGGCTCCTCTCTCCCTGCCCTCCTAGATGGAGGGATGTACCAATTGTTTCATTTGATCATCTTATTGATTTCTATTTCAAACAGGCTGCCAATGGTAAATTCAATGTTTTTGAAAGTTTTCAACTATAAACAGCAATTAAGGACACCATTTGGGAGACCAGAAATGATGTCATATTTAGGAGTTTTAGGTGTGGACCATTAATAAAGCATGTAAGAGGTTAAGGGATAAAATTCAATATTGGTCTACTGTATTTTTCTTGCTCATTTGATCTGGATAGAAATATAACATGGAATGAGGAGCTTTTAGTCCCATTTCAGTGCCAACCAATGAACCAGGAGGAATGGATTCGTGTTGAGGGTTGCATTAAAAATTTGTTGTCATTACAATAGAATTGACAATAAAAATTCAAACCTTATGGTTACCTGTGTAGATAGATCAGTGAAGCAATGGTCTCTCTTGTTCCTATTTTCAAGAAGAGGAAAACCCTCAATTTCACTGCAAAGAAGATTTGAGAATGAATGAAGATTTGAGACAAAAAAGATGAAATACACAGAGAGAGGAAAGAAGAGTACCTGAAGATGAAATACAGAGAGGAGAGGAGAGGCTTCGTCTTCGACTGTGATAGTTTCGAGTCTGTGTCCGTCGTTGTGAGAGGGCAGAGAGGCTTCGACTCTTCGAGGCAACTCAACTGTGAGAGGTGACTGTGTGAGAAGCGATGATTTCGACTCTTCGTCTTCGAGTGAGAAACTGAGAGGCGACGGTCGACGATGTGGAGGTATTGAGGTCACAAGGAGTCAATTGTTGAGTAAGATTCCAAGGTTGAAGCGCAACTATCAGCAAAATGTGAGTAGGTCAAAGAATGGGGAGGACCCGACTTTCTCCAAGTTGATTGATCAGAAGGCATATCATTTGGGGAAGAAGATATGGGGCAATGCTAGTGCCAAGTAGGGGTGTTAATTGGTTTTAAAAAACCGGCCGAATAGATTGAATCAAATCGAAACAAACCAAACCGAAAGCAAAATCGAAACTAAATAGTAGAAAATCGAACTAATCCGAATGCATTCGGTTCAATTGTGGTTTTGGTTTTTTTAACACCCGAAAAAACCAAACCGAACCGAACCGAAGTGAGTTTTTTTTCTTTCTAATTTTAATTCTCATTTCCCACCCATTCCAATTTCCAATGCACCCTACCCATACCTTTCAATTTTAATTCAATTCCTACATTCTCTCTCATTTTTTTAATTCAATTTTTTTCTCTCTCTATTCGCACTCATTTCAATTTCCAATAACATACCTCTCATTTTTAAATCAATTCTCTTTCTCTCTCTTCCTTTCTCTTTTTTAATTCAACTATCTCTCTCTTTGAATCAATTCCCAACCATCATTTCTCTTTCTCATTTTTAATTTCAACCACTATTCCTCTTTCTTTTACTCTCATTCTCTTTTTTAATTCTCATATACTTTTTTTTTTTATCCCACAATGAAATTATGAACAAATGAAAACAAAGTGAACAACTTATTATGAAAAACTGAATAAAAATAAATTGAACCGAACTGCACGGTTTGGTTTGGTTTTGTTTTTTATATTTGAAAATTGGAAAATTGAATCGAACAAAAAACCGAACCTAAGCTCGGTTCGATTTTGGTTTTAGCATAATTTCGAACCGTTTGAACCGATTAACAGCCCTAGTGCCAAGGATAAGAGGCTAGGAAGATTGAAGTTTATATATATATATCTTTTGAGGATGCTATGACCATATAAAACTACTAACACATTCTTATATTTTAACACACTCTTAATTAAATTCTTGACAATTCTACATGCACGTAGATCGCATCGACATATTGTACATATAAAATGCACTAAGCCCGTTTTACAGTGGCATGCGTCATGTAGCACTCGAAATTATGAAGCCGCCCTCCCAAATTCAAATCTCTTATAAACAAAGCTAAGCCCCCTTAAATATTACTAATTATATCCAAGCCCCCAATATAAATTATTTCAAGATCCTCAATTTTTTGTAATTTACAAAAAAGCTCTTACACGTAATTAGTCACACTATTTTTTTTACAATTTTTTTTTAATTTGACAAAAAATGGTCGTCTCATGCATACTAAATGACCATTTTATTGCAATCCGAACACAAATTGAAAATCGATCTATTCACAATCCTGAAAACAAGCTAGTTGGGTACATTCCCGAAAATCTCGGGCGGGCTTAGAGCATTTCGTACCATACGTGACGAGCATTGCTGAGAGTTGCGCGTTGTTCGAAAGATTAGATCATTTTTATTTGTAGGTGACAATTTAATTCTTGTAATTAGAACTCGGAGTTATTTATTATTTCCTGGGAGAGATACATTCGTAAATTGTTGAACTTGTTAGCGTTGACTCTACGAGTTTTAAAATTTTCTTCCTTTTGATGGACTTTCAGATCAGTTGTTTTATTTTTCCTCTATTTGGTAAATTGTGCAATTGATTATTCCTCGTAGATGCCAACTGTTACTTTTTGTGAATGACAATTCATGTCCCGAATTTTGGGGAAAACGGATAATCCTACGTGGATTTTGTGATTTTCGTTTTCTTCGAAAATCGGGGCGTGACAGTCTGATACCAAACTGTCATGTCCCGAATTTTGGGAAAAACGGATAATCCACTTACATAACTGTGTTAGCTACACTTGCAAGGGAGTCCTACATGGAACCAGTCCCATGCATACTATTTTCAAACAATAGTTTCAACTAAAATATGTTGAAGGAATAGGGTTGAACAATAAAACTAAATGAACCAAACCAAACTGACTGATTGGGTTTGATTTTGTTTCGGTTGGTAACACTGAACCAAGTTGATAGGGTTCGGTTATAGTTAGGTGCATCGTGAATGTGCTTTGATGATGATGATAATAAATTAAAAAAATGGTTTTACATAACTGTGTTAGCTACACTTGCAAGGGAGTCCTACATGGAACCAGTCCCATGCATACTATTTTCAAACAATAGTTTCAACTAAAATATGTTGAAGGAATAGGGTTGAACAATAAAACTAAATGAACCAGTCCAAACTGACTAATTGGGTTTGATTTTGTTTCGGTTGGTAACACTGAACCAAGTTGATAGGGTTCGGTTATAGTTAGGTGTATCGTGAATGTGCTTTGATGATGATGATAATAAATAAAAAAAAATGGTTGGGGTGAGAGAGGCTCGAACTCTCGACCTCAGGATCACTCGCATAGCTATGAGACCTACGCGCTAGCCAACTGCGCCACCACCCCATATGCATCTTAATTTTATTATTGTATATATACAATAATAAATAAGTACCATTCAAAACACAAAATACTATCGGCAACCTACACCTTGATCTTATTCTTAGGCCTCTTCTAAATAACACCACCACTTCTCCTGATGGACACCATTACCCATATTTTTTGGACCTTATAAAGGACACCATCAATATATAAACAAAAAAAAACATAACTCCTGTTCTCCTCTCACACTCTATTCTCCATCAACCCCTCCACCTTTCATTCTCCTCCCACCTCCTCATCCTCTCATCTTCTTCTCTATATCTGTTTTTGCTTCTTCTTATCCCTTTGGCATGGTGGTGGTGAAAGGGAGGAGGAGGAGGTGGTGGCGGTTGCCTTCTCCTCATTTTTTTTCATCTCCTTGTTGTTGTGGTGGTGATGGTGGTGAAAGGGAGGAGGAGGGGGTGGCGGTGGCCTCGTTTCTTTATTTTTATTTTTTCTCTCCCTGTTGCGTGGTGGTGAAGGGGAGAAAGAGGAGGAGGGGTGGCGGTGGCCTCCTCATCCTTTTTTTTCCCTCCTTGTTGCGTGGTGGTGGCGTGGTGGTGGTGAAAGGGAGGAGGAGGGGTGGCGATGGCCTCCTTTTTTATTTTTTTATCTTCATCCTCGCGGTGGTTCCTGTGAATAGGGAACCCATACTCGCCCAAATCTCTGTGGGTGTGGGTTCCCCACTCGCAGAAACCGCCGTGCGGGGCAATTTTTTTTGCCCTTGCGGCGATTCCTGCGAGTATGGTGGCCACACTCGCAGGAACCGCTGTGTGGGCGAAGATAAAAAAAAGGAGTGGGGGACAAATTTTTTTGCCCTCACTGCAGTTCCTGTAAGTACAGGAACCACTGCGAGGGCTAAGATAAAAAAAAATGAGGTGGGACACCGCCACCCCTTCACCACCATCTCACCAATGTCTGGGAGAAAATAAAAAAGGAGGAGAAGAAGAAAATAATAAGAAGATGGGAGGAGGTGGGACACCGCCACCTCCCCTTCACCACCACCAGCTCGCCATCACCGCCACCTCGCTATTGCTAGGGAGAAAAAAAAAGAGGAGAAGAAAAAAAAATGGGACACTGCCACTTCTCCTCCTCCTCCCCTCTACCACCACCTTGCCACTGCTAGGGAGAAAAAAAAGGAGGAGAAGAGAAAAAAATGGGAGGATGTGGGACACCACCTCTCCTCCTCCTCGCCTTCACTACCACCATCTCACCACCGCCACTTCCCCATCACCATCACCACCACCTCCACCTCGCCACTACCAGGGAAAAAAAGGAGAATAAGAAACAAAAAAAAAAAAAAAAAAAAAAAAAGAAGATGGGAGGTGATGGTAGTGGTGATGATGAAGAAGAAGAAAAAGAGAGGTGGCGGTAGTGAGGTGGTGGTGGTGAAGGGAAAAGGAGGAGGATGTGGTTGAGGGAAAAGAAAGAAAGAGATAAAGGGAGAGAGAAGAATAGGGGTTAGGTTTTTTTTTACCTTTCATTGGTGGTGTCTTTCAGCAGGTGGTAGTGTCCTTCAGAAATCAGAGTGTTAGTAGTATCCATCAGGAAAAGTGGTGGTATTATTTAGCATGGACCTATTCTTATAGTTATAAGAAAAGAATTTGTTGAGAAGAGAAAGTATTAGATCAACTCCATTGCGTAAAACACTCTATTCCAGAAATCGCATGGACTCCAATGATTAATAGAATAAGAAATGAGGAGGAGAAAATACATAATGATTTTTAAAATAGTATATATACCAAGACCTGCATTTTACATATCAATACCTCATCTCATGCATTCTGCTTTTGGCACAATTAAATGTTATTGGATAGATTTGGAGGGGTGCTAGGAAATTATTTGAATACTGTACAAATATTACAACAAGGATGTTATCGCAAAACCATTAATTATCGTTTGTTAGAATTTGTTTTGGATACTATGAAACAGATAAATAGGCTCGGTTGCAATCCAAACAATGGATTTCATCTTACCAATTTGAATACACAGGACGACAACCAACACAGAATAGTTTACAGGTCTCAAGAATTCCTTGACAACAAATTGGTTGCCTCATCTTGCGACAACTTCCATGCTGCATTCACATGCCTCTCTTTATGTCAATGGAGCTCCAACCACAAAGCGCACAACGAACTTTCCTGATAGAATCTGATTCAAAAGTTCATAACCAAGGGATAGAATGCTAACCAAAGTTATGGACGAGGAAGCAGTCAGGTCAGGGCATAAGTTCATCACTGTGATTAAATAATGTTTCATAACGCATTGTTTCCTGCCTACTACTAGAAAGAGCAAAATAAGGTTTTGTTGATCTTACAGTATGTGAAATGAAGACTTTTCCTGTTCATCTTATTCCGGAGCTCCTTCCAAGATTCCAAATCTTAATTGCTGATATTCTCCCTTCCTTTGAAACCCTCAAATAACAGTGTACTTTCCAAGTTACAGACAATGTTTATGCAAGGACAATGCAACAGTGTTTATATTTCATAAATTAGCAAATATATTGACAAAGAGAATTCAGTTACATATAATGATATAACTGAGAATGACGATTCACATTTTCAATAGATCGAAAGAAAGAAAACACAATTACTACTATTTTGATAACCCAATAAGAAATACATAAATAATCTCCTACTAGACTCATGCAGTGCAATATATTTGTTTACTCGAAGGCCCACTGGTTCTCCTTATGAATCTCTTCCTCTTCTTCGAGAGTGAAGTCACTTTTGATGTTGAATGTCTTCCGGATCTCCTCTGGAGGTTTTCCCTTTATCATGTCCGCCATAGTCTGGCAAGTTAGATCTAACAAACTCTAGCAAGTTAGATCTAACAAACTCTTGACGTTCAAATAATTGGCAGTAAGAATAAGATCAAACAGGGTAGCCTGATCAACTTGGACAAAATCAGCATCCCACTTCTTGACCTCCTCGCTATCCTCATTCTTTGCGGTGGTGGCCTCAACATGCTTCTTGCAATACTCAATCACCTTAGCCAAGATCTTGCCCGTAACATTAGGAACTGAGATGAAACTTCCTGTGCAGTCATCCTCAATCATGTTCTTGATAGTCTCTGATTCCATAGCAACAGCCTCATCAACTTTGAAATCCTCCCCATCAAAACTCTTCAAACAAGTTTCTTTTCCTATGTAGACATGATGATGACTGCAAAAACAACAAAAACATACTGCAAAAGCTCACACAAAGAAAGTACAGTGACCAGGCTCTATTCAGGGGTGGATCCAGGATTGCAGACAAAGGGGGGCAAAAAAATTAAATAATAGATAATTTAATTATTAAAATAAATAGATAAATATGATTAAAACAAAACAAGAGAAATATACTTAATGAGTAATGTCCAATGGATTTTGGTAGAAACTGTCCGCGGGTTTTCATGTTCTGGTGCTGCATAATCACCTCATCATCGATGCCATCAAATATATCTTTCTCAACATATGTAATCAAACTATTTGTCATCCATTGATCCCCCATCCGATTATGTAATTAATTTTTGACAATCTTCATAGCAGAAAAAAGTTATCTCGATACTGGCAGTTGCAACTGATAATATTAAGGCTAAAGTAATAAGCCTATAGATCAAAGGATACAAAATGTCATTCTTTGTCTGTATCATCTTCTCAGTAAGATTGCTAATTCCTGTAAACTCCAAGAACTCGCTATTGAACCTTACATCAATGATAAATGTCTCAAACTGATTATCAAGAGCATCGAGTTGTATTTCTGAGAAATCATTTGGATAGAACTGATCAAAACAAATCAGTTTTCCTTATCAAAATCCGAGAAGGAATCATTTGGGCTCAAGCACAAAAGACATAAAAGATTATGAGATTAAAAGTTTTCCTCAACAATTCACAATATGGATCAGATTATGAAAACCCTTTAAACAATAAAAGATTCAAATTGATCCAGTCAATGCCACAATCACAAATAAAAAAACCCATACAACAAAATACCACAATCACTAAAAAATCAATAAACCAACACATAAGTCAGAAGTTTTGAAGCAAACCCACCCTAAAAAACACACTCTCTGCATGCCCATCTCTGATCAGCTGAGCAGCATCAACTCCCAACTGCCTTATGATGGATTCTCTTGGCACCCGCAAGGTTTGAAGAGCACCAACACTTGCAACAACAAAACAAAACCAAAGAAACCCAATTAACATATTAATTCAACCAACCACAAAATGCCTAAAAGAGATTTCAGACAGAACTTAGCTGATTGAATGTGTACCACCACAACCACTCACAGAGAAATGCTACCTTCTTCATCTGTATACAAAGATTACAACTTCGGTTAAAATGACATTTACAACAATACTTGAAGTACCAATTAGCATACACATATAAAGGTGATATGAAAAGAAAACTACCTTCTTCTGGATGGGAGCTCTCAGAAGCATTGTTATTAACCAGCATGTAAGAAAAATATAACAATTGAAGCATAAACTTCACAGAAAATATAACAAATAAAATAGCAACACAATGAACATAACCCTTTCATATATTTATAGGTAAAACAGTTACAAAGAACATATACTACATTCTTCTATAACAACAAGACTAATCCAAAAAAAGGAAACAACTAATCCAAAGAACAACAAGACTAATCCAAAGAACATATACCACATTCAGATATATATATATATATACATCCAAGTATAGCACATCGGCAACCACTTCAAACCTGTAGACAAGGATCAAATAAGGAAACAACTATTATCACTGATAGCATACAAAACACATCCTAGTTATTATCACTTTAAAAAACTCACCGCTAATGTGCCTCATATCCACCAGATCCACCATTGTTTTGATAAGTTAGTCTCCTCAATGCTTGCATCATCATGGCCATATCCTCCTTCATTTTATTCATTTCATCACTGGCCACTTTCTTGTAGTCTGTCAACTCTTGTTTTGCCACTATCTTGTAGTCTTCCAACTCTTGTTTTGCTTCCGCAGCCTTTTTCCTTGCATCTCAATTTCTCGCCTTGCTTCTTCTATAGCTTGAGATCCAAAGCGACTACTCGTACCGTTTTCAGATGTTGGCGTGATCCCATGTCCCCTACAACGTACACGTCCAGGTCTATCTGGCCCGAATACTTGAGTAAAAATGTGGTCATCATCTAAGGAGTTTAATCCCTCCTCTTGTTGCACAATAAGATTTTGTATCTCTTCCTACATTTAGAGACACATTTAGTTAGTGAATATGAAATATAAATGGTAATGGATACCAACAATTTAAATTGAAAATAATACTGACCGCCTTTCTTTGAGTGGATACATCTGAATATGATCCATCTTTGCTTGTATAAGCAAGCTCAAACATCCTAATACGAGATGGGTGAACTCCTGTCCTTTTCATCTGGCAACAATAGAAAACATACACAAATGAGTAACTATATTTCTTACTAAGTTGATATTCAAATCGAAAATCTCAAACATTTTGTACTTAACCTCTTCATCCTCAAGTATGGCAAAGTATTTTCTGCCTGCATGATGAAGCATTTGTGGTGTGTCACGCCTTTCTTTATTTTTATCACACAATTCCTGAATTTATTAAAAACGGATTCGAAAAACTATGTCATCAAGGATTAAGGTTTGGCTAGTATATTATAATCAAGTGTGATATTAAGGTTTAGGTACATACCTTAACCTTTGGCGTTCCCCAATGTTCTTTTATCAACTATTTCCAATCTTCTTCTTTTACAAATGGTGGTCGATTTTGAAGTCGTTCCTCATCTGTATGATAACAGTCCTTCTTCAATTCAGATCGGTAGTCCCTCCATTTTTTTTCCCATTTCCTTCATTAACAACTTTACTTTTGGATCATCCCCTATGTCGAACTTCTCCTGAATAAAAGAGCAAATTTGATCAAATCTAGCATATGTGACCAATATATATATATATATATATACACATATTATAATGATAAGATATATACGTACCAATAACGATTCAAGCATTTTGGCCTTTACATCTTTGTCAAGTTTTCTCCATGACGGCGCAACAATAGATGTAATTTGCATGTTTCGTACGACAATTCCTTGTTGAGACGCACATAATGGCTTGTGTCCTCCTATTACACGATGTCTGTCATCAAATTCCAGACTCAGTTTTGATCCTTTTGGTAGACTTGCTACCTTCTATCCCAATGCTCGTCCACGTGCTTTCCTATTCCCGGTGCTACCTATGTAAAGGAAATTATAAATGTTAAAAATTGTAAATTTTAAGTACAATTACTATAAGAAAAAATGGAGCTTATATTGTCTAGAGTGAGTAAAAATACCAGAAGAACTTGACTCAATATTATGGGAAGACTCCTTTGACCTATCATTTGTCGGTGGTCATGGCCCCATACCTGAAAAATGCACAAAAAGTGAGCTAGTGCCATAACATAATAATAATAATAATAATAATAATACATTATAACATTTACTAAGAAGTATATATTATATATTGCGGCCTCAGTACATAGGTTTGCCATCTGCAAACAACAAACCAGTATACCATATATCTAATTTTATTAAGAGTAGATACACAACAAAGGAAAATTTTAGACAAACAAGGCAATAACAAAAATAAAAGCACAGTCAAGCTAAATCTGTCAGATTAAGTTTTAATGCAGCAAAGATGTAAGCAAATTTTACATTTCGCTATATCTGTGGTATATGTTTATCTTGTTCCCTATTTCCACAAGAACAGTGGACTAAAGTCTTATAATAATATTTCTTGATAAACTAAGCTTTACAATTCAAATTCTCTTATCATGTTAATACAATTAATAAGCTATACTTTTAAGGGGAAAACGAAGTGAAATAGATGGGGTCCTGCAGAAAAGGTAAAGTATATGATGATATCTATCCACATTGTCACATAGGAGATGCTTTTCCCTTACAAAAGTTGGCATGTGAACTGATGTAACCAGGCTTCTATGCGCCAGATCCATTCCACTTGTCATGCCACATTTTGTGTCTCATGTAACTGTTATTGAGTTTCAATGGCAATCATGCAACACGACATCACACTTCCACATCTGATGCCTAGAAAACTTTTCTAACCATACCCACTCTGGTTCTGTCCCACCAAATAGATGCTTCAACTTTCAGGTTTCACCTTACATGACATGTGGTCCTAACCTGCTGACCTAGCTGCAATATCTAGTGGAGATACACATAGTAGATGAACAAAGAGATGCTTTACGAGAGCTAATTCAGTTAATGATAGAAATGATAGACTTTAAAGAATTCCCTAGGATCTATGGAATAACATTCTCATCCAACAAGTGAAATGTTGAAGGCAAACAGGAAGTATGAAATCATGAGAGATGAAAATATATTCTTATATACGATGTATCCAAGTATGAATCAAAATGTTGCCGAAGCTTTCAATCGATGCATCAGAACACATTATATAATAGCTTTGCAAGAAGGATACCCTCTAAGAAAATTATCTTCTTGAATGTATCTAAAGTACCTAATCCCCAACATTTCTAAGCATTGACATGCTCTTTGGCATCCATTCCTTTCCAATAGCCTCCCAAGCATAATCCCAATCTTTTCTTGACCCTACCAGGCAAAAACCCCAAAGAGTCCATGATCAGTTGGAGCAAAGCAACTAAGTTTCTGAGGTGTCATTTGCTTTTCTATGTGGCAAACTCTGTGTCATCTACATGGGTTTATATAGTGTCTCACACGCTCCTAAACAATTAGTTCACGCGTCTCATGTGCGCAAAGCCTTCCTTCCCTATATATAAAGATAATTTTCTCCTCCTATTCCCCAAAACAAGATTAGATAATTTATAAAAAATTTAATGTTTTTGATGCACTTTTTTCCATTTATCTTTTCAGTAAATTGTTTGATTAAAGTATACTGATATACTAGCATAAAACTATAAAGAAGGAAGTAGAAACCTCCAAAAAGAACCTACTTATACTGTTTATATTAGAGCTAACAAATTCAAGAGCCATCGATAACAAATGAACACAAAATCCAATAGTATTTAAATTTAGCTCTGCATGAAGCGCACAAAATAGAGCAGTATACATACTCCATACATGGCTTGTGCAGATGACAATGGCTAAAAATGCACAAAGAGCTGCCATATTAGCTCAAAAATTAATTTAAAAAATACATCACGAAAAAATACAAAGAAAAAAAAAGTAAATTCAGCAAGAAACCCTAGAAATCGGTTTAAATACACTTGGATGATCGAAGTTGTGCATGATAGAACATACATATGATGAAGAGAAGCAACAGAGACAATCAAAAGAGATTATAAAAGAGGGATTCGTCAAAAACCAAAACCCTATATTTGGAAATCATCAAGTAGAGATTTGATTGTACCTTGAGTTTCTTCACTTTGATTGCTATTCAAGTGTTCTTGAATGAGTACCACCACCACCACAATGTTTGAGAGATTTCAACAGAGATTTCAAGGATATGAGAAGAGCGTTCAGACCGAGAGCGAATGAGGGAAGAGGGAACGAGCGGACTGGAAGCGCTAACGAGAGGGAAGGAGGAAGGAGCGAAGTCGCGAGCGCAGGAGAGGGAAGGAGGAAATAGGGAAGTCGCGAGCGCAGGAGGGGAGGAGATTATAAATGGGTCGACCCTCTAATCCGGCATTTTTTAGATCTAATATGGCGTTTTAAAACACAATTTTATTTCCTTTAGCGGGATGGGCTGGTGGGTTTTTTTTCGATCTTGACCGGCGCTTCTAAAACAAAACGCCGGTATTGTTTGCTCTTTACCGACGCTTCTTTACAAAACGCCGGTATTGCTACATCTTTATAGGCATTTTTTTTACATCTAATACGGCGTTTCAAAAACACAATTTTATTTTGGGTTTTTTTTATCTTTACTGGTACTTTAAGAACTAAACGCCGATGTTGTTATATCTTTACCGGCGCTTCCAAAACAAAACGCCGGTATTGTTAGTCTTTGTACCGGCGCTTTCGTATATAAACGTCGTTACTGCTTAATACTCAATTCGCGGGAATCGACCGTGAGTTTTTTTGTTCTTTTCCTACGCTTTATATCCAAAACACCGTTATTGAATATGTTTTACCGGCGCTTTCTTTGAAACGCCACCGTGAAAGTGTCGTTTTAGACTTTGTTTTTTGTATTGATTGTCTAGTTGAAATCGTCTTGTGCGATTGGAAGGGATTGGAGAAAATCAATCTCATTTGAAATCGTCATGTGCGACTGAGAAGGCGGAGGGATGAACTAGCGAAGGTTATGTGATTTTGTGAACTGATTTTTGTGAAGTGAATGTATCTATTAATGTGTATACTATTATCTATAGGAGGGGGGGGGGGGGGGGGGGGCAATTGCCCCACATACACAAAGCATAGATCCGCCCCTGGCTCTATTTAAATGAGTTTGGGGTGATTCCTTGTCCTTGTGGGAAACGTTGGTAACTTTTCGCTTTTAGAAACAATCTATTTGTGTCCCTTCTTTTGTTTTCTATTTGTGAATATCCTTTCCTAGGGAACTTGTTTGCAATTTAAAATTTTTAGTAATGGGACTGGACACTTTTTTTTTTTTTAATTAGCCCAAATTTTTTTTTAATGTCTATATGGTTCCTATTTTTTAAGTTCATCGCTGTGATTAAATAATGCATTGTTTCTGCCTACTCCTAGAAAGAGCAAAATAAGGCTCTATTGATCTTACATTCCTAAGTTCAACTAAGGTGGGCCATAATTAGTAATTTCAATTCAAACTGTTAGTAAATATCTGTAGGAGTAAAATTAAGAAAAATTTGGCATGAACTTCCAATTTCAGAGTAAATTTGACATAAAAGGGTATAGTTAGAAAGAAATAAGATTATTAATTCCTTTTTGTGGGTCCCCGTGAGGCAAATATTAGGAGTGCATTAATTAAAACATTTGAAAAGGCGAGTCTTCACGTGACAATCTTGTTATGTGCAGTTACCAAACAAAGACAATAAAATCAGAGAACAAATTTATGTGGCTCGACAAGTTTGCCTAAGTCTACAGACAAAGAAAATAACTTTACTAGGGAGATCGAAAATTACAATGGAGAGAACTACATAAAGTCAATGACATTAAACACACTTGTCTAAATGACACCATAGATATACGTGGGGTGTGTATATCTTTCGCACTCTTTCTCCTCCCACCTATATTTTCTCTCACCTCTCACACACATCAAAAAAGGGAAAAAGAAAACCCTAACTCATTCTCCTTTTATAACCCTTCAATGGCGGTGGAAACTCTTTCACCATCTTATTTCCCTTCTATTTCATTATTCTTTGACTCAGAAATTTCTGCTGCTTCAACAACAAACTTCTTCAATCATGTCACCTGAAGGTTCTCGCAGCTTCAAATTGAGGAGGCCGGGGAGGCTTCTTCAAGCATCCATTGATTGCTACAATTGTTACAACTAGCTCATCAAATGGAAGGTATGTTTATTTCCATTTTTAGATCTAATTTTCAACAAATGTATAAACTATGAAGCAAACAAACTAAATGGACGACAATACCTAGTAAGAATGATAAAATTATGTGACTTTGAACATGACACAATTGAAATTTGCAGTTTTAACCAGGAGCAAAATCGATAGATCGCTGGTGTGACATATTTGAGCACACTGACTTCTCAATTGCAGTTATAGTAGTAGATGAAGACCTTTCCTGTTGAGTTGACAACATCCAGGAACTCCCGATTCAACTTGTTTGAATAATCTTTAATGATCAGATTGGGGTGGCAGGCGAAAACAACCAAGTGAAAATATCCTAGGTACAACAATCTGCGCAAATCAACAGATGAGTACGTGAACGATTGAACATGCATGCTTGACATGCATTTGAAAAGCAATTTCTCAAACTAACACAGGTAATCTGTAAAGTTTTAATGAGGGTGTTACTGTCTTAGCAATCAGAAAATAACCTAAAAAGAAAAAATTCATACATAAATGCACAACGGGCATGAATGAGTCATCTTAGGATAACAAAGAATGTACTGTATTTATAATCACTTAGCTTATATGAAAAGTTTTTATAATGAAAGGCCACTTTTCAATTCATCCAAAAGCCAAGTATTAAGAAGATACAAAAATCTCATTAAAAAAAATCAAGTAATACAAGTTCAAGGGTAGCCAATAATTTTATTTATAATTTCAGTTATTAATTAATTAGAATTTACTTTGCATAAGTTTTGGCATTTTTAATTTCAGATCGTTGCTTGGATAGAATTATAATCGTTTATGGTAGCAATTTCTAACACGAATGGTGTTATTACCATAAATCTGGCACCAACAAATACTAGTTCTTCAAAATATTTTGTTGGCCTATTAGACAAACAGTTCAAATGTAAAGAAAAGACGGACACAATAGCCACATGATAAAAAAGGGAATTGATATATGCTCTACACTGCACCCACTCTGGGAAGGAAGCACCTCCCACCCGAACAGACCTATATCGAAGTCAAATGATCAACGTTCCGAAGGTCTTAGCAGCATAGACAAATTCGACCAAAGTCACTTATAAAGGAACTAACAAACTCCATCAGGCTTAAACAAACAGTGCCAAACGAGGAGCGATAACGACCCAAGCTAATAAGGTCGTAAATTACAAGGAGTAACAGAAGCACGAACACCAACGCAAGGATAGACACTAGCAACATAAGAATAAAAGAAGAAATAGTCTACAATGTAATGGAGTTATTCCAGAAGAACAACTGCTAAAATGGTCGAAGAATCAATAAAGTTTAATTTTCGGAACCGACATCTCACAAAAGCAAAACAGTTTCATAGCACAGCTATGAAAAACAATCGGTGCAAGAAACTTAAAAGGAATCAGGAGACAAGTCAAATATATGAACTTCTGGTCTGATCAACCAAATAAGTGAAAGTTGGACAAACGATTCAACTGAATAAAATGACTTCGAGTCGACTAGAATGTCGCATAAAATGAAGCAAATGTTGGACACCCGAGTCAAACTAAAACAGAAACTTCGAATCGACCGAGGTGTCGAGTTAACGAAGTAAAAGTTGGACGAACGAATCGACTAAATAAAATGACTTCGAGTCGACTAGAATGTCGCACAAAATGAAGCAAATGTTGGACACTCGAGTCAAACTAAAACAGAAACTTTGAATCGACTGAGGTGTCGAGTTAACGAAGTAAAAGTTGGACGAACGAGTCGACTAAATAAAATGACTTCGAGTCGACTAGAATGTTGCACAAAATGAAGCAAATGTTGGACGCCCGAGTCAAACTAATAGAAACTCTGAATCTACCGAGGTGTCGATTTAACGAAGTAAAAGTTGAACGAACGAGTCGACTAAATGAAATGACTTCAAGTCAACTAGAGTGTTGCACAAAACGAAGCAAATATTGACACTCGAGTCAAACCAAAAACTTAAACTTCAGATCAACCGAGACGTCGAGTTGACGAAGTGAAAGTTAATAGGTAAAGTAACTCCAGGACGAATGGAGCATCACACCAACATAACAATTCGAACGAATGAATCAATGGAGTAAAAAAAAACTTTGTGTCATGACGAGATCGAACGGACGATTCAAGAAAGTAGAAAAGCGAACGAAACGACTTTTCGCAAAAATTCAGAGATGACAAACACAAAATCAAGACATGCGTACTAAAACATGGGGAAATTCAAATCACCAAAAGATTGCTACAAACATATCTACAGAACATCAAATACGAATTACAAGACAACGATAGACGAACAAAGTCGACACCAAGACCCTCGATATAGTCCAAACGTTCAGTCCGATCATCGACAACGCGTTGCCAGTTTGCCACCTCCATGACTCAAAATTTGTCCTTAACAGAAGCAAACTCACTTTTTGAAGCGATAAGTTGGCCCTCGACAACAGTGAGCATCGCAAACGAATCGACCAACAATTGTTCCACCTTTTTTTTCAGCAATATCGCGATTGTTAGAATGTTCTGTCATCGCCCGTGCGACTTCATCATGTGACGCCTTATCAGAAGAAAGCTCTTTCTCCACATCGAGTAAATGGGCGCGGACGTCCTCTAGGTCAACTCTCAAATATTCGAGTGCGGCCACAGATCTATGCCTTGCACCCTCCACCTCGACAAATGATGCCTGAGTAACCTCAGTCGCCTTGGTTTGTTCAGAGCATCGCGCTTTTAACACGTCATACTGGTAAAGAACATGGGAGAACACCAACAACAACACAAAAAACTTCTTCTCCAAAAAAACCATGAGACTGTGCACCATCCCCTCACTCCTGCATAGCAAGATGAGTCATCCCCTCCATTACAAGCCTAACACCATCCTCAAGATGAAGGTTCAGATTCAGCACGTACATTGAGGGGCCCTCCACCGACCGCCTGTGACATTTATTTATCAGCTTGCATGCACCGTCCTACACACCAAAATGAGCGAACCAACAAAACTTCCCATCCGATTTAGCCTGAATCTCCTTAGAAGAAGATTCCTTCCAACTAACCCACGCATGAAAAACGCGAGGATCGGGTAGTATGGAAGAACCACCACCACCCACGGTTGAAAAGACGAAGAAACAACAGGAGAACCTCCATCACCCTCTCGTTGCCCAGCAGAAACGGAATGGGCAACAACAGACGAACACAAGTAAGCTGCGGAATAAGGAACCTCCATCGCTCTGTCAGCAAGAGAGGAAGGAGGAGGACAAGACCATAACTCAGGGACCAAACCTCGACTTCCAAGTTCTTCAGATTGAACGACAACCAACTGGAGCATCTTATCATCCAAGGACCGAGGATCCTCATCATAACACTTGACAATGTCAAGACCACCATAAGTAGAGAGAAGCTTCTTTTCACAGTCGTCCAGAGGACGAAAAGAATCATTCTCACTCCTCTCCAGAGCCAACTTCATCTCCTCCGCCTCCTGCAATGAGCAGCGGTCCTCCCTCGAAGGATCTCTATCCACAAAATCCTAATAAATAGTTGTGCGACACACAGAATCAACAAGCCGTTTTGTCTTCGGCACACAGTTAGAAACAAAAACAACCATTTCGACGGACTAACATGCCTCGCTACCTTCCACTTTCTAGAAGGATCGGTAGCAGTGCGGATAGGAGCATTGAGATCCGTAACGTCAGGGTTCACTTTTCGATAAATGACTGCTTCATTGGCAATGGCAAGGGGAGCGAATTTCGCAGCCTGCCTCTCGGTCAACAAATCCCTTTCGGTCTCATTTATGAGGTATAAACCACCGTGCCTCACCATGTCATCAGTGAGATAGGACTCCAATGGGACCATCGAAAGCCCCAAAAAGCGCTCGTTGATAATCTGTTCCTCGGCAGTCAATTTCATATTCTGATGTTTAAGAATAACTCGGAAAAACCTTAATATCAGAAGACCGCGCAAATTGAAGTGGCCAGAACCGACAGACGCATAAAACCAATCCCGCGACCAGCCCCAGTGTCGTCATTAAGAGTTTCGAAACATGTAGGAGAATACGAAAAATAGGTATGATTGGGCCTCATGCTGAACCCCACCAAGGAATGCAAGATTCGAGGGGTTAAAGAGATACCAGAGAGAATGACCCTAGCATATGTGGCAACCATAACCCTCTAGCCGTTCTACCCCATTTGAGCAGGAGGAATGCCAAAAAAAGTCCAGATACGACCAAAACAGCTCCGGAACAGGGAACTGGAGACCGACGTAGAACATGCAAGGATAAAGGGCGATATATCCTTTCCTCGGGTAGCAAGGACTGTCGATTTTGCCAGGAAGAATGATTTCAAGATTCTCAGGAAAAAAATAGTTGAAACAGACACTATCCAGAGTAGCCCAAGAGGCTTTGTATGGAGAAAAATGAGCTTCACAAGTGGAAAACTGATCACCAACCAACATGTCGCCAGTAGGCATCGCAAGCAAGGAAAAACGAACGAGGAAAAAAGAGACAGTAGAAGAAAAGAAATAACACTAAAAATGGCGTAAAGAAATAAGGAGAGTAACCACCACACCTTTTAAGCAACATGAAAACGAAGAGACTGCTCACAAAGTGACATACGGGACATAATGACACATTGAAAATATGCGCGAAAACGAACAAACAACGAGGTAACCAAGACGATCAGGAAATTAAAAGTTATTAGACATCAAGTACAGTGCAAAAACACAATCGAAATACTAATCGCCACACAGTTAGTGGATATGCAAATATACCCACTAACTAAGGGGGGTTTAGCTGATGATACATAAAAAAATACCGATCATCACGATAATATACGTGGCATAAAGTCCCATCACGAGAATATAGCGCCCGATCTATTGGGTCAGCTCATAAAGCCATGAAAGATTATTGCCAATTATAGAGGCCCAGACTAAGCCCACCACCAAGGAAGTGTAAACAGGATCCAAATCCAGGTCCAAATCCAGGTCCGACACACGTTATCTCATAAAGAAGAAGAACATTGCACCAAGAAAGAGCCGTGGAGGGACCTACGCCTCCACGAACGCATTAATGGAGAACACTGTTACAGTTTACCTCCTTCCGTTAAGCCTCACATGTTTCAGTCACGCAGAGAGTTAACTAGACCATTATAAAAGGTAAAGGTAACGTTCGACAAATGTATGCAATTTTAATTGAGTTTTGTCCAGATTTACTTCTTTATTCCAACAGAGTTACTGACTTAAGCATCGGAGTGCCTTCGGCCACCACAAAGGTGGTTCTTGGTAGTCTAACAGTGGTTTTGTAGGTCGAACTCATAGGAGGACGATTTTTTGATGCATCAGGTTCTATTGACCTAAAATATTCAAACTAAAGTTTTTATATAAATAAAGAGTACCAAATCAAGCAAGTAAGTTTTCAAATAATAGATGTTTTGATTTAATTTCAACACATCCTAAACTTTACTTTAGAAGAATATTTTGATTAAAAAAATAATAATAAATATTAAATAAATAAGTTTGGAACGGGATGGGTTGGGCGGGATTGAATATCTCCATCTCGATCCCATCCCATTCTAGATCGGAACGTACGGAATCGGGATGAGTTTGATCAATCCCAAAAGGACCCAAAAAAATTGGGACCGGATGGAATGAAACCTAGACAAAATTGGGATCGCGAGATGGAATGCGCACCCCTATTGGCAACTACTACCTTGATCTTATTCTTATAGTTACAAGAACAAAGCCCTTCTAGGGAGCGAGGGATGGGTGTAAACACCCATCTGCCTCGAGATGAGCAACTCCCCCTCATCTCGAGGCGGATGGGTGGTTACACCCATCCCTCGCTCTTTCCCTCGCCCCCTAGAATTCCTGAAAGAATTTGCAGGGAAAGTATTACATCAACTCCTTCATGACATGAAACACTCAGTTCCAGAAGCTCATGGACTCCAATGGTTAATAGAATAGGAAGTGAGGAGAGAAAAAATAATGATTTTTAAAATAGTATATATACAAAGACCTGCATTTTACATATCAAAACCACATCTCATGCATTAAGCTTTTGGCACAAATACAATTATATCTTACTAGATATATATCACCCTATTGATTTGGAGGGGAGCTAGGAAATTATTTGAATAATGTACAGATACTACAAGGATGTTATCGAAAATCCACTAAGCATCGTTGTATTCAAATTCATCAACAAGTCTTAGAATTTGTTTTGGATACTATGAAACGGATAAATAAGCTCGGTAGCAGTCCAAACAATGGATTTCATCTTACCAATTCAATTACACAGGATGACAACCAACACATAATAGCTTATGAGCTAGTCTCAAGAACCCCTTGACAACAAATTGGTTGCCTCATCTTGCAACAACTTCCATGCTGCATTCACATGCCTCTCTTCTGTCAATGGAGCTCAACAACAAAGCGCACAATGAACTTTTCGATAGAACCTGATTCAAATGTTCATAACCAAGGGAATTAGAATTGCTAACCAAACTTATGGACGAGGATGCAGTCAGTGTTGTGCCCGCAACGCTACCCTGATACAAATTTGTTGCGCGCACAGCGGTGGAAGCGTAGCGAAAACTTTTACGGGAAATGGCGGAGCTGCATCTTACGGATGAACAAATGATGTTAAATACAAAATACATAAAAAAAAAAAAAAACAGATGCAACACGAAATTAACATGGTTCGGCAAACTCGCCTACGTCCACGAACAAACGAACAATCCTTCATTGTTCCAAATCTGGTTACAAACAGATACAACTTGTTTTCGAAAGAAACCAAATACAAAATCCGAAGAATTCGGATTACAAAGTTCACATGATCCTCACATCGATACAAATGCAGAGAGGGAGACCTCTGCTGAGGATCCTTGATCCCGAAGGATGGGATAAACATATTACACATTTGGTTTCTCAAAAGAAACCCAAAATCCAAAGAATTCGGATTACGAACTTCACATGATCCTCATATCGATACAAATGCAGAGAGGGTGACCTCTGCCGAGAATCCTTAATCCCGAAGGATGGGATAAACATATTACAAATTTGGTTTCTCAAAGGAAACCCAAAATTCGAAGAATTCGGATTACAAATTTCACATGATCCTCACATCGATACAAATGCAGAGAGGGATACCTCTGCTGAGGATCCTTAATCCCGAAGGATGGGATGATCAAATGAGGAATCCTTAGTCCCGTTTTATAAATGAACTAAGGAGGTTTGAAGTCACCTCCTCTCTTCCTTGCTTAATCCTTAAGAAAGCAAACTAAAGTCAACAATGACGGCTAGCTCCAATTGTTCGAATTGATTTCTTCTTACTTCATTATTAAGAAATCCAAGTCAAAGTCAACAATGACGGCTAGCACCACTTACTTGTTCGAATTGATTTCTTCTTACTTCATCATGAAGAAATCCAAGTCAAAGTCAACAATGACGGCTAGCTCCAGTTACTTGTTCGAATTGCTCTCTTCTTACTTAATCCTTAAGGAAGCCAAAGACTGCTCTAGAAGCTTCCACAAACTTCAAGCCACTTGAGGAGGTGATGGAAGCTTCTGCCATATTCTTTCGCCTTCTCTCATATTTTTCAACAATTCTCCACCTCGGTAAAGAATTCTCAAATTTGAGCCGGTCATCACAAACAGTCGATTTCAAACGAACATAATCAGTTCAATACTGATCATCCA